>VDFB02284898.1:0-68403 GCA_007258455.2 Sequoia sempervirens
TGAAGATAACGATGCAGAAATTGCCACCCTAAAGCATAGGGTGGATGATATGGAAACCTTGGTACCACATATTTTAGAATGTAGGACCCCTCCAAGGGTCTATGCTCTACACTTGAAAGAGAAATATCTCTCTTTTAAGCTATCAAGGATTGCTTCAGGTTTGAATGCTTCTATTGACACCCCTGTTGAATTTTTCAATGCTTATAGGATTGCCTCACCTAAAATGAAGAATTTGTTGTGTGAGTTTTATTTGCATAATTATGTTGTAACTCAAGACCATGATTGGAATCTGTTGTTGTATGTTGGGGATGTCCAATTAAGGTAATTTATGTCTTGGGTGCAAAATGAGATTAGTTGGGGACAAAAACATGGGGTTTATAAGCAATTGGTGTCTAACATCCCTATGCCCATTAGGGCTGAATCAAGAAACCCAAATGATATTTACAAAGAATGGATCAAAATTCTTCTCAAACCTAGTTATGGCAGCAAGATTATGCCTTGGATTGAGGTAGTTTACAGTGAGTATGAGGTAAAGATAGTAGCAAAGGAGGAAACTATGAGAAGATGCCTATCAAAAAGATGGAATAGCCTAACTGATGAGCTGAAATAGGTTGAACCCCATTTCATCCACAATTATATTGTAGCACTAAAAAGGATTGATAGGTATATTCAAATTGGGAGAATGAAGGGGGGATTCTGGCTTCCCCTAACTTTCCATCCACCCATTCTCATGTGGCCCATGCCAAACTTCACATTCTACTAGTATGACATTGCTGTAGAGAGAAAGATGGAGCAGATTGGACAGATTGGGAGGATTCTATTGGTATCCTGATTCATGCTCAGTAGGCACTAATGTTGGACAACTATCAGTTGTAAAATTTAGAGCTTTGACCAAGAAGAAGAATAACCCTTCCCTTGCTAGAGGACTAACAAAACGTTAGGTTGGGGGTAGCGATGAGCCTAGTTTTTGGTCCAATTTTGGGTAGAATCTATAGTTATTTAATGGCATTTGTCATGAACTTTGATGCTAAATGTTGATATTTTCATAATATTTCCCTCAAACCATAGACATTGGGCTTAATCCTATCTTTGCAAGTTTTAATGACATTGGCATATTATGTGGATTATCTATATTGATTTTGCATGTGGTTAATGAATGTTCCTTAAGGTGGTTATAGATGTGTAGTTATTGTGCATACTAACATTGCCATTTAGATTTAATTCGAGGATGCTAAGTTGAGGAAGGGACCACTAGCTAGGCATGCACCATAACGTTCAGCAAAGGAATCAATCAAGGTCAAAGGAGATTGATGGTAGAATATTCCTCATGCAACTGAATGTAACCACCTTGTAGTGGAATTTTATGATTGAGCAAATGTGGGCGTTATTGTTGTGCTAAATTTTCATTTGGACCTACATGTCTAACTAGATTCCATGCATGGGTAAGCACTACCACTCCACTTTCTCTATATTCCCTAAATGGCATCCTCCCATTCATGGAGTTGGCTATCTTGTTTAGTTGATAGTATAAATAAGGATTTGTTGCTCCTTCTTTGGAGGTTGCACAATTTGATATTGTACTTGCACTCTCAATTTTTTAGTAATACAGATACATTACTCTTTTGTACTTATGATTTACAGTGAATAAAATAAATTTTTGAGTTTGAGAATTTGAGTCCTTCTTAGTTTTAGAGGATACTTATTGAAGGGGCCCCACTTGGTGAATAATCCATCGTCTTAGTTTAGTATTACTTGCTATTTAGTAATTAGTTAGAAATCTAGCACTGACAGTTCCTACAACCACTAGAATTCCATTTTGTGATTGTTCATGCAGCCAAAGAAAATAGAGTAGTGCCCTATTTGTTGCTTAGATTTTTATTCCTATTATGCATTTTAGTTTGATGTAGTTGTTGATTGATGATTGAAATTTATGGTATTCCCTTCTAAGCAATTTACTTTCAACATTGTGTGTTCCTTAGCTGTATAATGAAAATGGCTACTTTGGGTTCCTAGTGCACATACTGTATTGACCCATTTCAAGTTCACGTCCTTGGGTTGACAATTTAAATACACCTTCATGATGATTGAAATAACTATTTAGGTTAGATGTCCAATATTTGAATCGTAGCTTTGAAGGCTTAATTATTAAATAATTGTAGGAGGCCAACAGTTACATAAATAGGTTGAAGCCAATTATTCAAGAAGAGTTAGGTTTGGTAAGAATGTCTACCATTGAAGATGCATATCGGTTTTCTTTGAAGATAGAAGAAACATTTAATAGAAGGTTTGAAAGCAAGCAAAGAGGTGGGGGTTGTGGTGGAAAGACTAGTGGATGGTCATTTAGAGGTTGAAATGAAGATTAAAAGAGTGGTTAAATATACAATAGTAGCCATAACTAGAAAGGAGATAGCACCTACCATCCTCATGATCAAAATAATGGAGATCAAAGAGGAAGAAGAAGATCTCAATGAGGATTGGGAAGAGGAGGCTTTCATGGAACCTGTTTCTAGTAAGGAAGACATAGAGCCTATGAGTTTCCTCAACATAAAGGAAGGAAAAATAGGAGACTTGAGAGTATGTGCATGATCATCATGGAAGAAACAAGCCGTTAAGTGGCAAAATTTTTAGGAAAATCAGAGTTAGGAAACTTGATGTAAAAATTTGAATAAGTTATCTATATTATTTCAAAAATATGTAAGAATAGAATCAATAGAAAAATGAAAGTAGTTTCTAAACTACTAGGTTTGTTTAAAAAATAAAATCTATTTGGTGAAAATTTGAAATTTCAATGTAGTATTACTTAAATTTCAGGGGAAAAAAAAGAAGTAGGTGTTTGTCTGACCACCGTAACCACAATAAAATGATAATATTTTTTTTATAATATTTTATATATAAGTAGAGGACTCATGTCCCGATGTGATGCATTTTTTTGTAATTTTTTTTCAAGTAAATAATTAATTATGAATTTTTTATTACAACTTTTAAAAATTATAAAAACTCGTATGTCTGACCACCTTAACTTGGTCAAAAATTCATGAAATTCAAATTTTCTTTTTTTTGATCCTATAGTATGCGAAGTATAGAATGTGACACATGTTTTGGGTTCAAAAAATATGATACTGCTTGAAAGCTCTAGATGTTTTTCAATTAGCCTATCAATCAGGACTTTAGTCGTAATTCAAATAGAAAATGAATAATAATTAAGTATTAAATTCAAAGTAAAGCATAATTTATATTGGTGGAAAGTTGAGAATCTCCTTTAAAAACTATTTTCGTTTCATCAATTTTGGGTAAAAAAAATGTCGTCAGCCACATACCCATCATATTGCCACTTTTTGGCCCATCATGATCCTGCACATACCCTTGAGGGTAATGCATGAGTTGCACATCTAGATGAGGATTTTGATTCTTCACATTCTAAGGATGTAGAAAGAGGAGAGATTGTTGTTACTAGAAGAGCCTTTTTGAATGAGGATAAAGAACCAACTCAAAGGAAGAATTTTTTCCCACTAGATGTAAGTGTGAATGTAAAGTTTGCAATGTCATTATTGATGGAGGTAGTACTAATAACCTTGTTTTAGAGGAGATGGTTAGTAAGTTGTCGTTGGAGAGAAGAAGTCATCTGAATCCATACCAGATTGGTTGGTTGTAGAAGGAAAATAAACCTTTGGTAAATGAAAAATGTCTAGTAAAGTTCAAGATTGGAAATTACCATAATGAGGTATTGTGTGATATTATTCGTATGGATGTTTTTCATATGTTGTTAGGAAGATCATGGAAATTTGATCAGTGAGTAGCACATCATGGACATGCCAACACCTATTCTTTGATATAGATAGAGGAAAACATATGTAATAATTCAAGAATTTTTTATGGTTGATGGAAGAAAGTCCCTAAAAGGTATTAGGCATGAGCATATATGTGTTTTGCATTAATCCCTAGAGTTGATAAAGAAGATACATGAGGTATCGATAGAGGATTTAGATTTATTGAATGAGTTTTGAGATATTTTTTTTAACAACATACCTAAAGGTTTTCCACTAGTAAGGAAGACTATCCATCACATGGATACGATTCCTAGAGCCAGTCTTCCAAATAAGGTATCCCATCGAATGACTCCAACAGAGAATGAATTTGAACAAGAAAGTGCAATATTTGTTGTGAATGGGATTGATTCGAGAGATTTTGAGTCCATATGCAGTACATGTAGTACTAGCACCGAAGAATGATGGAGAATGGAAGATTTGTAAAAACTCCTGAGCTATCAACAAGATGTTATGCCTTGCACAACCACCCCATTTTATTCTGGAACAAAATAGGTCCCCCTTTGTCCTTTTGTAATTTTGGGCCTTTGGTTTTCTGCCTTGGCCATTTTATTTGTCCTGTCAGATGCGGAACTAGGACCAATATCGAACTTGTATTTTCATCCAAGTTCCGGTCTTCTTCCGTTCTTGTTTCTAGTCCCAACAGTTCCTTGTTCTTTCCTTTTTGCTCTATCGGATCCGGGTCCAGAGCTAAAGCTAAACTTTGAACTCTTTCAATGTTCCTGGTTTGGGTTCCATCCTGATTTTGACTCTGCTTCTCTCTCTTCTTCATTGGTCTTCTTCCTTTGGTTTTGTGTCCTGTGCCTTAGGTGTTTTCTTTTTGACCTTAGGCATTTTTCTTTTGTTCTGGTAGACCCAGAACTGGAACTGGACCCGAACCCTGAAACTTTCAAAAGTTTTAGGTTTGGATTCAGTTCTGATCCCAGTTCTGCATGTCCTGTTCTTTTATTTTTTGTCCCCTTTTGTTTGGTCGTGTGTTCTTCTTCTTCCTTTCCCCTTTTCTTTTTCGTTCTTTTGGTAATCTCTTTGTATGTTGTCAGAGGCAGGATTGGGGTGGAATCCGAAATTGAAACTTTAAAGAAGTTTCAATCTCGGATTTAGTTCTGCCCCCACCTCTGTTGTGTTTCGCCCGGGATTGATTTTTGCTCTGATCCCGCTTGTGTATGTTTCCATATTTTTCCCTTCATGTTTGGGTTTCTTTCATGGATGCAGAGCCAAAACAAGATCTGAACTTGGAAATGTTGATTATTTCCATGGTTAGTTCCCATCCCAACTTCAGTCCTGATTCCGATTTCTTTTTGGCCCTACCCCCGCCAGTTCTAAAGATGAAGGAGGGGTGTTGTTTCAGGGTCGTATTTTGTCCCGATCCTGATTCTACCGGGATTCATCCAATTTTTCCTCTCGGTCCCTGTTCGGTCTTGGTTCTGCCCCCTCCAATTTTGAAGGTAGGTGTTGTCTTGGTCCCGCTTCCACCCCCACCAGAGTCATGTTTCTTTTGATAAAATTGAAGGCATGATAAATAATGATATATTTTACGTGCTTCTAAGGACTAATGAAGGCATCTGTTTTGCAGGATCGAGTTATTTATCTGAAGATGTCTCTCGAGTAAGTTTCACCAAAGGATGTAAGTTTGGCGTGAAGTATCCCTGAAGAAATAAAGTCTTGTCGACTCGGAGAGTCTCAACGAAGGGAGGTGACTTCAGCAAGAGGTCTTGCCAACCTGATAGGGTCTCGCCAACATAGTTTGTATCCTCGGTATAGCATGTTGAGCTTGGTGTAATGTCTCACCAACTAAGCAAAGTCTCCCCGAAATGAAGTGAGCTCTAAATGAAAGGACGCAACTATGGTGTAATGTCTCGGTGAGGGAAGCTGGTCTCGTGGACATGGAATGATCTCGACATAATGTATTGCTGACCCTAATAGGGTCTTGCTAAAACATAATGATCTCGGAGAGAACGAAGAAGCTCATCGTGATGTCTCACCAACATGTGATCTAGTGTCAACAACTTTTGACCGCCCGGGACTCCCACGTGGAATATGTTCGCCCAATTAGATAGAACTGAAGGTGAACCCTGGGTAGTTTGACCGATCAACTATGAACCAGAGGAAGGTCAATAGAATGCAACGGGTGTAGATCCGCTCTATGAAGGAGCTGATGGAGAAACTCAATGAACACTAGTGTGGGGATTTGATGAAAAGTCTAGTGCTGCTTCCAAAAGACAGTCAACACACGAAAATATCTAGAGTGGAAAGAGGATTGAGGAAGAAGGAGGGAAAAATCAAGAGTCATTGTGACAACTGGTGTCCACTGACAGGGGTAGTTTGACATTAATGATGATATCTTAGGGCATTCAAAATAGCTCCGCTAGATTTTGAAGGTGGACACAGAGGCGTAGGAGTTAATGTTCTAAGCTGCAAAAGATTTGAGATCATCCTTGGGATAATCTTTTACCAATATGGATAGCAGGGATGCGCATTTAATGCAGAACCGACTTTATTCAAAATATCTTAGCGCTGACCCTCTTGAAAGTAGATATTTTGTAAAATCCTAATGAGGGGGACATCACATTCTTTTTGGTACACTTTGTATATATGGCATCCTGGCCTCTTTGTAAAGGGAGAATGGGTAGTTAAGAAAAAAAAATAGATAGGGAAAAAAATGATGGTTAGAAGTTAGCAGTAGTAGAGGAGACAGAGCTACGTCCTGATTCTTTGTAATGGGATCTTCTTTTTCCTTCTTAGTTAGGAGTTAGATTTAGCATAAACAGTCATGTATACTTCTAGTTTTCTTAGTGTAAATGGAAACAATTTGGAGTCATAGATTTTCTATACACTGGTGATTGTGCCAGCTTTGTAAATGTTGCTTATCTATTTCATTAACAATAGAAGCAACCAAATTAAAATCTACTTCAGATTGTGTTTCAGAATGTTGTTTATCTTAAGTTAATCATTTGATTTGTGAAGTCTTCAAGGAATGGAATGTTATTTTGGTGTTTTATTCAAAATGGTAACTAGTAGTCTGTTATTGAAATCAACACTGTGAATGAATGAAACTGTGTGTTAATCACAAGTTAATTTTGTTCTTCAGTTTTAGTTAGGAATTCCTTGAAAGGTAACAAGTCTGGTTAAGTTAGATGAATTACCATTCTTTTATTTTCCAAATCTCTGATCTATCTTTTTATGTTTCCTTAAAAACCCCTGTTAGAGTAGGTTTAAATTCATGTTTGAACTTAGAACAATCCATAAGCTCACACCAGCAAGCCCCTTGAAAATTACTGTTACATTGACCACTGAGGGACATCGGCACAGTTGAGAACCAACTACAAAGACCTTGGGAGCTAAGATATCCATGTGTTGTCTTTCTCTTTCAGGAGAAACAGAGTAGCAATATTATGTTTGCATGTTGCTGTGCCATCTGGACCATCAACACAAGATTACTATCAAGTAGAGATTTACCTTTCCAAGGATGGATGACATTATAGATTGTTTGAGAAAAGCTAAGGACTTCACAAAGATAAATTTGAAGAGTGGATATCATTAGATCTAGATTAGAGAATGAGATGAATGTAAGATATCCTTCAAAACCAAGGAGGGCTTGTATGAGTTGTTATTCATGACTTTTTGGCTAACTGATGCACTGAGCACATTTATGCTACTCATGAATGAGGTATTGAAATATTTTTTAGGAAAAATTATTATTAATTATTTGGATGATATTTTTATTTTTAGTAAGACATTGGAGGAGCACTTGATACATATTTAAAGAGTTTTTGAGAAGCTAAGGGATGAGAAGTTGTTGATTGGTTTGAAAACAAGTAGTTTTGTGAAGAGGGAGTTGGTGTATCTGGGATTTTTTGTCTTAGAAAAGGGTCTTAAAATGGATCCAAAGAAGGTGATATCTATCATTGAATGGCCTACCCTAAGAAGTGTTATAGAGGAAAGATCATTTCATTGTCTAGCAAGTTTTTACATAAATTTTATTAAGAATTTTAGTAGTATTTGTGCACCCCTAACTGAAGCAATGAGAGGGGATATAAAATATTTTAATAGAACTATAGGAGCAACAAAGAGTTTTTATGTGGAAGAATAAAGTCACAAAGAAACCTATTTTGGTACTTCTATATTTCAATAAGGTCTTTCAGGTATATTGTGATGCTATTGGCACTTCCATAAGAGTTTTTTTAAGTCAAGAAGGTAAGCCTATTGCCTATTTTAGTGAGAAGTTGAATGATGCTAAGAAGAAATATTTTTTCTATGATTAGGAGTTTTATGCTATAGTTCAGGGTTTAAACAAATGGAGACATTATTTGTTGCCAAAATGATTTATTTTATATATTGATCACCAGGATTTATAGTATCTCAATAGTAAAGGAAAGTTAAATCAAAGGAACTTAAAATGGATTGAGTTTTTGTAGAGTTATACTCTTTTTTTGAAGCACAAGAGTGGAAGGTAAAATAGAGTTTGATGCAGAGAAAAAAGATGAAACAAAAAACATCAACTCACAATGACAAATTGTTTCTTCAAACTCCAACATAGTGGGACTCATGGCAACTCACTAGGCCTTTAGCTTGGGAGTCATTCTAAGACATCTTGAATCTATTATACTTGATCTTCTCAATGAAATTGAACATTCCTTACAATGTGGAATAATAGACATTGAACAATACCTACATGAAGGATTTCAACTATTCATCAATACTTGGGTCTTAGTCACTTTTACATTCATTGCAATATCACTATCAAATCTGTGTTCATGGGATAGTCATTATATTTTCCATAGGATTACTAAAAATAATTAGCAATACCTTGGAACAGGTCTACAAGACCCTTATACACACTTCCACAACCTTTTGTAATTAGAAGAAACACATTTTATGCAGTAAATGGTATCAAATCTACCCTTGTAGCCTTGACAGTCTGACACATCTTTTATATCAAACCAATTGTCCTTTCAAAACATGCACAAACCTAAATATGGAACCTTGCAACTTTGAAGCATGGTAATATACAACATTTCAGACATTGACACAAAAATTTTGAATTTTCTACCATGGAAATCATGAGAAATCATATTTTGAAAGTCATTAGTTACCCTACCTAGGGTTTATGATAGTTTTGAACTATTTTTTCCAAGATTGCAATATCTCCTAAAGTAATAAGTAAAAAATGATAAAAATAAGTGCAAAATAAAACTAGATTCACATATCTAACATTTCCAATAGGTATCAGGTCTTTATTTGATATGCACAATCTATACCAATTGTTGCAACAACCTGCAACTTTTAGAAAAAATAAACTTAGACCTACCCTCAATGAGATTGCCATAACTTATTCAAAACTCAACAAAAATAAACAAAATCAATTGAAAATGAAAATAGATTCAATCCTCTTCAAGATCCTATCATGTGCAGGTCATAAAAGTACCGTACAGACCATGCAAAATTGAAAGAATAGTCTGGAACATGGAAAATTACATAGAAAACAAAGTATTCATTTGTCAAAATTCTTCACCAATAACCCTCCAGCCCTTGAATTCAAGTTGGGAGGAAATCATATCATAAATATAACCCAATCTAATTGGTTTCAACTACCTAAAACCAAATAACCAACCTTTCAACAAACTTGACAACTTTTTTAGCAACATGACACCTTTTGAGCAGGTTTTCCATGTTTTATCCAAAGGACCCAAAGCTTACAAAATGACTCCAAATGATCATTAATGGTCCAAAATGACCTTATTTACATCAAACAACGAAAAACAAGACAAAAAACCAAATTTGAGCATTTTGAGCATTTTGAGCATGAGGGTGCTCCTACACTAGAGTTGCAGATGCCTTGAGTAGAAGGAAAAATTTGTTGATAGAAATGAATATAAAGATTTTTGAGTTTAATGAAGTCAAGATTTTGTATCCTAAAGATCAAGAATTTGTAGAGCTTGGAAGGCTTATTTGGAACCTTTTACATTGCATAGGACAAGATGGTTGGATTTTTTAATCCAAAATGGGATGTTGTTTAGAGGAAGCCAATTGTACATTCCAATGAGTTCTATGAGAAATAATCTAATCAAGGAGAAAATAATGAAGGATTGGATGGAAATTTCAATCGAGACAAGACCATTTCTCTTGTTAGTGAGAAATATTACTTGCCATAGTTACAAAATATGTGAAGAAGTTTGTCCAAAGTTTTGGATTATTTTAGATGACAAAAGGAGCAAGTCAGAATACTAGATTGTATTAGCCATTACCTATACCTAAGAGGTCATCTAAGGATATTAGCATGTATTTTTTTCTTATAGGAAATGATTCCATATTTGTGGTGTTCAATAGATTTTCAAAGATGGTACATTTCATTCCATGTCATAAGACTAGTGATGTTGTTCATGTTGTAGAGTTATTTTTTAGAGAGGTGGTGATACTAAATGGTCTACTGAAGAGTATAGTTTCAGATAGAGATACCAAATTTGCTAGTTATTTTTGGAGGACATTATGGAAGAAGTTGAAGATAGATTTGAAGTTTCACTTCATCCATAGGTAGATGGAAAATCAGAGGTGGTGAATAGGAGCTTGGGTAATCTACTAAGAGGCTTAGTAGGAGATAAGCCCAAGGGATGGGATTTTATTATACCACAAGCATAATTTTATTACAACAATTCTATCAACAAGAGCACTAGTAAATCACCATTCTAGGTAATGTATGTGACTAGTCCAAGAACTGCTTCTAAACTGAGAAAGATGGATAAGGGGGAGAAGAGTAGTGTTGAGACTAAATATTTTGCTAAGCACCTAAAGAGTTTGCATTAAGAGCTAATTAAATATACCAATAAGATGAACTCACAATATAAGGCTAGGGTAAATTAGAAAAGGAGCTAGAAGGAGTTCCAAGTAGGAGATGGAGTCATGGTTCATTTGTGAAAGGAGAGGTTTCCAGTTGGTACATATAATAAGTTAAAGATGAAGAATTTTGGATCTTGCAAGATCCTAAAGAAGCATGATTCAAGAAATACATATGAGGTAGAGTTTCCTAATGAAATTCTTATTTAACCTATGTTTAACATTTCAAATTTAACAGAATATCATGAAGGAGGAATTGATGAAGAAATAATAGAAGCACAATAGAATACTCCAAGACCCACTTCAAAAAAAGGAGGAGATGGAGATTTTTTGGATAGTCAATGTGTAGAAGCAAAAGAAATCGACAATATGTAGAGTACTTGGTGAAATGGAGAGGAAGGCCTATTGAAGATTCTTTGTTGTAGTTTGAGGCTGAGGTTAACCGTCTTGGTTTCCCTCTAACTCCTGAGAAGTGACAAGGTCACTTTTCAAATTACCTTGGGTGTCTAATGCATGAGCATCTTATGGTGTAGAGGCATTATTGCATTACCCAAAAAAAATCCATATTTTCTTTAATTTTTTTGAGTCCCATGATGACACTTAAGCAATGTAAGATAGTCAGAAGTTAGAAAAGATAAAAAAATGTAACTTATTATTTTTTAGTATGTCAACCTAATCTGGCTCATATGGACCTAAAAATTTACCCCAAGGAGTGAAACTAAAAAACATTTCTGATAGCAGAAAAATAATCTCAATACCCTTTACGATTTGGGAGATACTAAAGTTTTCGTCCTAAGAAATTTCTCCAATTCAATTTCAAATTCAAATATGAAAATTTTATAAGTCTCAAAACAACTCTAAAAGTTGAAAAAATAATCTCTGATGATTTTAGCATTATAGATCTCTTCAAGAGCATTCCAATGATGTATTATAATAGAAAATCATACACCTGGATCAAAAGTTATTGCCCCATGAAGCTACCCTACTAAAAAGTAAATTTTATTAAAATATCTTCCTAGGCAAGAAATCAAATGGTGGGACTTTTTGTGCCAAGAGAAAAGGGAAAGTTACACTCTCTAGACCATTCTAGGGTAGTTTTTGGGTGAAATAAAAGGGTTAAGTGGAGGTTGTAGGAGGTGGCTATATTAGTGCAGATTGTGGCTTTGAATAATTTTTTTTTTTTAGAGTTGATTTTGTTGTAATGAAACAAGCCCATGAGGCTATAGCATTGTAAATTTTGAATCTATAATTTCATTTTCTAAAAATAATTACAAGTGAGCTATTTTTTGTCTTGCATCTTCTATGTTGGTATGTATTGTTGTGATTTGTGAGGGTTTTGTTCGATATCATCCTCATTAAGTGGTATCGAAGTATGCCTTCTTGAGTGTGTAAATAGATCACCAAACTTGAGGTAGTTTGCACTAGGACTTGTGCTTGTGGGTTTCTGAGGAAAGTGATCAAAATGCATATGTGAAGAAACAGTGGTGGTGGAAGAAATGTTATTGTATTAGAAGAGGGTTTTAGAGCCCTACAAAGACAAGTTATAGCACTATAGGAGGAGCTACATCAAGGGTTTGAGCCAACAAAAGGAAATGAAAGTAAAGATGAAGCTAAAAATGAGGAACAATTTGAAGAAGAGCAAGATGCAGTAGATCTAGAGCAAGTCAAATTATTTAAGGCCATTTCTAAGATTTGGAAAAGGCTAAAGATTAACATTTCTACATTTTTTGGAAATTCTTATCCTAGAAGAATTGATTGATTGGATCAACAATATGTTGGAGTACTTTGAGTATGAGGAGGTGGAAGACCTTGAGAGGGTCAAATTTTTAAAGAAAAAGCTAAAGAGTCATGCAAATATTTTTTGGAAAGAGGTACAACTAAAAAGAAATTGAAGAGGAAAAGGGAAAATCACCAAATGGGACTAGATGGTGGAAAAATTAAAAAGATAGTTCATTCTTGTGGACTATAAGCTAGATTTGTTGAAGAAGATGCTAGGGTTGAAACAAGCAGGAAAATCTATCAAGAAGTATAAAGAAGAATTCTACCTTATCTTGAATAGAATAGGCCATTTTGATGCCAACAAGGAAAAATTTGTTTGTTACATAAATGGATTGAAGCTAAGTATTCAAGAAGTGTTAGGTCTGGTAATAATGTCTACCATTGAAGATGCATATAAGTTTTATTTGAAGGTAGAAGAAAAGTTGAATAGAAGGTTTGAAAGTAAGCAAAGAGGTGGGGGTCATGGTGTAAAGTCTAGTGGATGGTCATATGGAGGCCGAAATGAATATCAAAAGAAGGGTTAAAGATCTAGTAGGATCCAAAACTAGAAAGGGGATAATATCTACCATCCTCATGATCAAAATAATGGAGACCAAAGAGGAAGAGGAAGATTAGGAGGATGAGGATTTCGTGGAACTTGTTTCTAGTAAGGAGAAGAAGGACATAGAGCCTTTGAGTGTCCTCAACATCAAGGAAGGAAAAATAGAATGATTAAGGGTAATGCACAAGTTTCCAATGTAGATGAATATGTTGAGTCTTCACATTCTGAGGATGCAAAAAGAGGAGAGGTTCTTATTACTAGAAGAGCCTTGCTGGATGAGGAGAAATAACCAACTCAAAGGAAGAATTTGTTTCCCACTATATGTAAGTGTGAAGGTAAAGTTTGCAGTGTTATTTTTGATGGAGGTAGTACTAATGACCTTGTTTCATAAGATATGGTTAGTAAGTTGTCATTGGAGAGAAGAAGGAATGCAAATCCATACTATATTGCTTGGTTGTAGAACAACCATAAAGCTTTGGTAAATAAACAATGTTTAGCAAATTTCAAGATTGGAAATTACCATGATAAGGTATTGTGTGATATTATTCCTATGGATGTTTGTCATATGTTGTTAGTCAGACCATGGCAATTTGATCAACACGCAGTACATGATGGACATACCAACACCTATTCCTTGACAAAGGATGGAGTTCATCATAAGTTGAAGTCCTTGAAAGAGGAAGAGGAAAAGATATGTAGTAATGCAAGAGTTTGTTTGGTTGATGGAATAAATTTCCTAGAAGGTATGAGGCATGAACATATGTTTTTTGCATTAATCCCTAGAGTTGATAAAGAAGATACTAATGAGGTATTGATAGAGGTTTCATATTTGTTGAATGAGTTTCAAGATATTTTTCTGATAACATACCTAAAGGTTTTCCTCTAGTAAGGAAGATTAGCCATCAGATGGATCTAATTTCTTGAGAAATTCTACCAAATAAGGTATCCCATCAAATGACTCCATTAGAGAATGAAGAGTTAAATAGGCAAGTGCAAGATTTGTTGCGGAAGGGATTGATTCAAAAGATTTTGAGTCCATGTGGAGTACCTACAATACTAGCACTAAAGAAGGATGGAGAATGGATGACGTGTAGAGACTCCTGAGCTATCAAAAAGGTTACTATCAAGTATAGATTTCCCTTTCTGAGGATGGATGGAATTATGGATTGATTGAGTGGGCCTGAGTACCTCACAAAGATATATTTGAAGAGTGGATATCACCAAATCCAGATCAGACAAGGAGATAAATGGAAGATAGCCTTGAAAACAATGGAAGGATTATATGAGTGGTTATTCATGAGTTTTGGGCTAACCAATGTACCAAGCACATTTATGCAACTTACGAATGAGATATTAAGGGAATTTTTAGGAATTTTTTTTTATTGCTTATTTGGATGATATTTTGATTTTCAGTAAGACATTGACGAAATATACTTTTGTAAAGAGGGAGTTGGTGTATCTAGGATTTTTTTTCTTAGTTGAGGGTATTAAAATATATCTAGAGAAGGTGAGATCTATCATTGAATGGCCTAACCTAAGGAGTGTTATAGAGGTAAGATCATTTCATGGCCTAGCAAGTTTCTATATAATTTTAGCAGTATTTGTGCATCTCCAAGTAAAGAAATGAGAGGAGATGGAGAGGATTTTAAATGGACTATAGGAGCAACAAAGAGTTTTTATATGTTGAAGAAGAAAGTAATAGAGAAACCTATTTTAGAACTTCTATATTTCAATAAGGTCTTTCAGGTATATCACTTCCATATGAGCTATTTTGAGTCAAGAAGGTAAGCCTGTTGCCTACTTTGGTGAGAAGTTGAATAATGATAAGAAGAAATATTTTGTCTATGATCAGGAGTTTTATGCTATAGTTCAACCTTTGAAGAAATGGAGATATTATTTATCACCAAAATAGTTTGTTTTATATACTAATCACTAGGCTTTGCAGTATCTCAATAGTCAAGGAAAGTTAAACCAAAGACACTTAAAATGGGTTGAGGTTTTGCAAAGTTATACTTCTTTTTTTGATGCATAGGAGTGGAAGGTCAAACAAAGTTGTAGATGCCTTGACTAGAAGGAAATTATTTTTGATAGAGATGAATATAGAGTTTTTTTTGGTTCAATAAACTCAAGAGTTTGTATCCTGAAGGTCTAGACTTTATAGAAGCTTGGAAGGATTGATTGGAACCTTTTACATTGGATAGGACAAGATGGTTGTATTTCTTAATCCAAAATTGGATCTTGTTTAGAGGAAGCCAATTGTGCATTCCAAGTAGTTCTATAAGAGATAATCTAATCAAGGAGAAGCATAGTGGAGGATTGGATGGAAATTTTGGTCGAGATAAGATAATTGCTCTTGTTAGTGAGAATTTTTTATGGCCATAGTTACAAAAAGATGTGAATAAGTTTGTACAAAGTTGTGGACTATGTCAGATGGAAAATGGAACAAGTCAAAATACTAGATTGTATCATCCATTACCTATACCTTAGAGGTCATAAGAGGATATTAGCATGCATTTTGTTCTTGGCTTTCCAAGGACATAGAGAGGACATATATTTTGAAATATGGCACATTTCATTCCATGTCATAAGACCAGTGATGTTGTTCATGTTGCAGAGTTGTTTTTTAGAGAGGTGGTGAGACTACATGGTCTATTAAAGAGTATAGTTTTAGACAAAGATACCAACTTTGTTGGTTATTTCTAGAGCACATTATGGAAGAAGTTGAAGATATATTTGAAATTTAGTTCTACGCACCACCCATAGGCTAATGGAAAAATGGAGGTGGTGAATAGGAGTTTGGATAATCTACTAAGAGGCTTAGTAGGAGATAAGCCCAAGGGATGGGATTTGATTATACCATAGGTAGAATTTGCTTACAACAAATCTATCAACAAGAGCACTAGTAAATCAACATTCTAAGTTGTGTATGTGAGTAGTCCTAGAGCTTCTTCTTGTCACAACCCTCTTCCTTAAAGCATTTGAAAAATCATTATTTTGTGGAGTGAATTTAAGACAATTAATATTTTGTTTTAGATACAAGTATTTAGTTAAAACTATAGAAAAATAAATAAACTAATTAATTAATTATATCAATTAATGAAATAATCAAAATATAAATAGTAATATGAAAATAAAATAAAATAATAAAAATAAATAAATAAATAAAAGCCTTTTTAAATTAAAATACATGAAACCTAAATAAATAAATTAAAGCAAGTTAAATTTAATAAGGCAAATTGATTTAATATTTTATTGAGAAAGGAGATGACAATTGGCAATAAAAGTCTTCTTCTAATTTATGAGAGAATCAAACTAAAATTGGAACTTTTATGACAAAAGGAGTTACACTTGTAATTTTTGCATGAAGGTTGCTTATTGCATGTCTTATTTCAGGAATATTCTATGACAATGGGGAGTTACACAAATTAAATTTGTGTAACATCCCATTATGCAATCCTGAAGGTTAAGAGCCAAAAGAGGACAAGATAATTTTTTTTTTGAAAACATACATAATAACTTATAGATAAAGCAGTTGCCAATATGATATAATGAACACAAACATGGCCAATCATGGCTGAACATAACCCAAAGGAGAGGACTAATCCACCCTCCAGAGAAAAAAAATTGGACAAGAGCAAATAAGATAGCTCCAGGGAAAATGCTTCGAAACCTTAGCAGTGTTGCTCTGGAACTTCTAGCTACAAAAGTTCTAGCTACGGAAGTTCCAGCTATGAAACTACCAGCTACTGAACTTCCAGCTATGAAACTTCCAGCTACGGAAGTTCCAGCTACAGAACTTCTAGCTACGGAACTTCTAGCTATGGAACTTCCAACTACAAAACTTCCTACTCTAGACCCTCTGCTCTGGAACTTCCTGCTACTTCGGAACTTCCAGCTCTGAAACCTCTGCTCCAAAACATCCTGCTACTCTGGAACTTCCTACACTGCTTCGAAACTTTAGCAACACTGCTCTGGAACTTTTTTGCACTGCTTCGAAACTTTAACAACGCTGCTCTAGAACTTTCAGCATTGCTCCGGAACTTTAACAGCATTACTCTGGAACCTTAACAGTGCTGCTTTGGAACCTTGGCAGTGACTACACAGAACAACAACTAGAAGGCATCAATGCTCTAGAACTTTTGCAGCCGCAACACAAAACATTAACAAAAGATGGTGTTGCTCCGAAACTTTTGCAGACTAAAACATGAAGGAAATATACAACCAAAATTCTATATTTTTGCATAGAAAATATTGAAGAAAATCCATAAAGATCATCAAAATACAAGCAAGCCTGATACCAACATCAGAACTCATAAACCAAATATAAACATCGCATTTCTTCTCATTAATCTATATGATTACATTTTCACTCTCAAGCAAGTACAATATACATAAAGGAATATAAAAGAGTGCAAAGGCATAGCCTTAAAGAAAATACATCAACATGAATACAAGTACGAGAGGAATCAGCTTTGACTGGTGCTCCAGTAACCTGTACGTCGGTCCCCAATGGCAGTGGCAACGCCTCCCTACCATGTGGACTCCAAAGAGGCCACCCCACCGTACTCGAAGGTAGTCACAAGGAACAAGAAGAAAACAAGGAAAGGGTAACATATGGCCAACACTCACATCAAACATGAAGCAAACATAGACTACAATGCATTAAAGTTAATATCACATCATGAGATGCTCATACAATGACATGTCTGGTGCTAGTCAAGACTACAGAGGTATAGGTACTAGAGTGTAGACTGGATGAGATGTCATCATGTGTGCTCGAAGGGATGGAATCACACAGAAATAAGGACACCTCTCATATAAACGAGGAGACTCAATCATGCCCGCATCAACGTCCTGCAGACGGATAGGCCTTCTCATTTAACCAAATGAGGAATCCATAGAAAATGTGAAACAGAAGAAAATCCACATGAATCCATCATAAAAATCCTTTAAAACAGCCAAACTAAAAATTGTCGTAAAATCATTAAAAATAGCTAAAATCCACCATGAATTAGAAGGCGTAAAGATTTCATAAAATTAAAAGTTCTTAGATAAGATTTCATAAAATTAAAAGTTCTTAGATTAACATTCTAAACTTGACCCAGTTCATATTTCAATGTTTCTAGTTGGAGTTCACCTTCAATTTTTGATTTTAGGACAAGAAATGATCTGTTGTTCTAAAAAACATCTTTTGCCAAGTCGGGCAAGAAAAACATAAAAATATGAAAGTGTCCGGATTAAAAATTGGACAAAAACCCATTTGAGATATGGGTGATACAACATGGAATCCACCTTTATTTTCAACTTTTAATAGGTGATTAATGAGCAACATCAAAAAATGTGTTTTAACAAGAAAGCACAAATTTTGACCAAAATGAAAGTGTTCTAAATTCATTTTGGACTCTAACCCAGTTGATATTTGGGAATTTTTAAGTGAATCCCAAAGTTGGATTCAAGTTTAAAGTGGGAGGATTGAACAGATTTATAAAAATCTCAAATTTCCCAAACAAAGAAAACAAAAAACCAAGTTGAGAAGAAATCTCAACCCCAAAAGCCATGACAACACCTAGAGTAGCAAATCAATACACCCACATATGTTTCTAATTCATAAATTTAAGAAATACATAGGACTCACAGCAAATTAAAACACCCACATACAAATCCAACTTAGAAATTCAAGAAATACAAAGGAGAATACCTTAATTTCTGCCCAAATTTGAAATGAAAAATTGCTCTGCTTGCAAGGCACGGCTAGATCCCAAAATAGAGAAAAAAAATATAGTGCTACGTTGAACTCCAAGGTCCACTACCCATAAAGATCCCTCCAAAAAAGCCAGGTCTTCATACCCCGCTTCCATTCCCAGCCATGAGGTTTTTCTTCTCCTTCAGAAATAGAAAATTTCTTTCTTTTTCCCCCAAAAGAATGACTCTCCCCAAAACAAAAAAAGAATATATATCTCTCCAAGACAAGGTTTCCCTTTTTTTTAATTTTAACTCCACTCATCCACACAATAAAATGCAATAAAACATTTTATTAAGCAAGTTATTAATGCTCTCCAAGAAATTAATTAAAATCACCAAAAACACAAAAAATCTCTATTTCATATAAAAATAGTAATTTAAATCCAATCGTCCAAATACACAAAGCTCCGCAAAAAGGATTTAATAAAATCATTTACAATTTTTGAATGAAATATATCATTCTCTCGAATGATCAATAAAAATAATTTAAAATAACATATTTTAAAATCTCATGAATAAAACCATTTAAATCTCCCATCAATTAAATACTATAAAATACCATATTTAAAATCATGAAAGATTCCAACGGAACCACATCAAGACACCGACAACCAAAATATATATCCACATAACAGATTCACAAAAAACAAGACAAAATACCTCAATAAAACATACTGGTAAACCACATACAAAAGAAAGGTGTGATGAAACATATAGCTGAAAGGTGCTCCGGAAGTTACCGTAAGGTAACCGAATGGTAAGACATCAATAAGGAAAACACTTCCCTAACAAGGTATAGTGGGATAGGGTAAGGGACATTTGGCCTGTGACTACGTCTAGTAACCACCATGGGGGAAGATACGCTCAGACCTATGAAGCCAGGTGGAGTCGGTACCTAGTACCTATAACATACACACAACAGAGTACCTATGCATATACATATGTACATAGCCGAAGTGCATACTACATCCTAACTGCAATTAACTACCATATATATATATCAATTATTTGCATCATCATAGCTAATCATAATAACCTTTCACTAAATCAACAATATCTAACCTCATTATAATATGAAGCAGGAAGGGGGTGACGCAATACCCTCTCTGCTGATTTAATTTCAACACCAACCCAAATTACCCATTCACTATGAATTTCAACACATGTATAAAAAAAAAACTGTAACATTCCATAGAATTTGTGTGCTTCTCAAGCACTACAACCAACCCACATGCAAACTATGTCACTCCTCAACAATGGCTTCAAATAAATTATTGAAGTCTTCACCTTTGCCGCCATTTCTTCTTAGAGAAAAATCCACCTCAAATTATGAGTTTCCTCCTTTGAAAACTACTTCAAAATGTAAATGAATTATCTTTTATTACCAACTTTCAAAATTTGCCAGAAAGAAATGAAATTCAATTTCATTTCCATTTCAAATTCAAAAATCATCTTTCCCAAAATTCCAAGGAGATAATTTTTAAGTTGAAATTCCAAAAAATCAAAAATCAAACTTCTCACTTGTGCAAGCAACCAGTCTCACACACACTTTATCGGCAGTTTCCAAAATTGAACTCACTCATCAAAGTTGTCAATTTGATTAGATGGGCACCCACTTTGATAGTCCCTATTTTTTAGGGATTTGTGGAAGTTGAGATTTTATTTTAAATTGAAATCTTAAAAATCTCCTTTAACTTGCAAAAATCCAAATTTTGAATTTTTGCACTTCCATTTCCTTTGCAATACCTGCTTTTTCAGAATAGTCATTCAACATGAATTGTTAATGTAATTTAATTTAAAATTACATTATTACATTAATTAAAAATACTTGTGGCAACCATTTATTGTAAACCAAACCAAAATAAAATAAAATAAATTTGGTTGATGCAAGATTGCACGATCCCGTGGATGCTCCTGCATCATAATAGCATTTAACATTTAAAATATCAAATCAAAAATAAGAATGCTACCTTACCAGCCTGAGATTCAAGAGACCGTGTTACAATTTGCATGGGAGTTACAATTCTAAAATTAGTTCCATGGCATGAAAAATATTAATATTTTATTTCCCTAAAACACTTATAAAATGAAAAGAAGATAATGCATTCGGGGAAGCAAGCTTTTGGGGCTCTTGCCATTTTTGTTTCCAGAGAATTCTTTTGCAGGGAAGTTTTTTGGGAACACCTACAACATTTTTTTGGGAAGAAATTGTATTGCAAGAAAGAAGAAGAATACATCCGTACAGATTTTCCCTTTTTTTTTGGGAATAGTATATTGTTTTGTAGGGAAGACAACTCCATTGAATGATAGAGGCTGAAGTTCAACTCATGGAAAAGACAGGTTGAAGATTGGGCTCATTTTAAGAGAAGGTTGCTCAGGTTGGTTCAATAGAGAAGGAAATTATTGCGTTGCAGGTAGGTCCCTTAATTTACTTATCTAATTTTAAGAAGATTAGGAATGAAAAGGATAATTTTCTTGCTTGAAGTTTTCTTGTAAAAAATAAAAATAAAAATTGATCTTGGGCTCCTTAAGATTTCATTGATATTTTCCTTTCCTTTGTTAAAATTATTTTCTCTATATACAGTTTTATGGGAACTATAAAATAATAATCATTTAGAATATTTTATTTTCTATAATCATTGGATGATTGTAGGCAGAGGTATTCAATAATCAACATTAAAACTTAACTTAAAAATTTCAATCCAAATCTTTATGCCCTCTTCCTTACAATAATATTTTTATGAATTTATATTGGTATTTGCACATACAATTTTATATCAAAATTTACTTTAAGAATTTTAGCCCAAATTACATCCTCTTTGTTCATGCATGGAGATTTACTTTTAAGACTTTCTTTTATTATGTAACTGTAATACCCCCATGTTGTTGATACTATTTGTTACTTTTATATGTTAGTGTGATACTAGTTTGTGATGGTGATTAGTTCACTGTCTTGGTGTGTGTGGATGCATAGTTTAGTTGATTGCTACAATTGAAATTATGATGATTTATGATACTTTATGTGGTATTTAGATTATTTGATTATGCAATGGTTTTTCCTTAGTATTATATGTGTCGATGTTATGATTCTATGATGATGTTAATTGGTTTCAATATTATATTATGATGCAGTAGATAAGTAATCATGTTATCATATGATCAGTTAGTTTATAAATGTTATTTCATCATTGACATTGTAATTGTTAGAATAGATGTGGTGAGAGGACAATGTGGCACCACTCATTTACGAGTGCCTTGCTATGCTGCAATTCCTTCTCACGATATGATGTTTTCAATTATATATATATGTGTGTGTGTGTGTGTGTGTGTGTGTTACTTGACGTTATTTGTATGCAGGATTTGTAGGAATAAGTCTCAATTCCACCTACTTTGGCAGGACAGGGCGAGCATTAAATTAACCCAATGGGTAAAATGTTGAAAAAGGGAGTTAATTAGGAAGTGTCCCTGTCCCAAGTCCGCCATCCTATTGTGAGTGTCGTGTCATGATTGAGGTTTTGTCCTTGTCTTGGTGTAGTTTAATTGTTAAGTATTTATTTTAATTATGGTTAGTGTTTATTTAATTAATCTTATTTTATAAGATTAATTAATGTTGTCTTGTTACTTGATTTAATTGTGAATTAGTTAAATGTGGAATTTAAAATATATTGTAAATTAATAAGTTATTTAATTAATTAAAAGTGTAGGTAATTAAATTAAATAAATATTGATGTTGATAATTAAATATTATATTTTTCTAAATATTAAATTAGAAAATCTTGTGTGGATAATATCTTGGGAAAATAATTAAATTTTAATTAAAATTGTAGATAAGTGTGTGCTTTTAAAAGTAGAAAAGGACCAATGAGGGAGGAGGATTTTTGAGAAAAAAAGATGAAGAGATTTATGGATTTTTATTTATTTTTATTATGAGGGAGTTTTTTAGACATGGAGGATTTTTCTATTGTTTTGGTCTATAAAAGAAAAGAGAAGAAAAATATTATTTTTGGTGCTTCTGGATAAAAGAATTGTTTTGAAGAAGGATATATTTAAAAGAGAGTTGCAGGCAGGAAATCGAGAAGATGCTACAGAAGGGATTCTACATCCAACAAAGGACTCCAGGTTTTCTTCTTTTAAGTTATTATTATTTTATTGTTCCATAAACAAGATCTGGGTGTTGTGTTTTTGAAAATCAATTTCTCTATGTTTTCTTTGAAAGAGGTTTCTGTGATTGGAAGTTGTTTGTTATAAACATTTAAAATATTCTATAGAAAACTTTAGTAAAACCCTTTTGAAGTTCAATATAATTTAAATAGTGAAATTTATTGTTTTGAAATAAAAATTAATTTGATTATGGGTTAAATTTACATGCCAATCTAGATTAGATTTATTGGAAAATCTTTTGTTATATTATTGTTCTGGATCTTTTGTTAAATATATATATAAACAAAAAAAAAATATATATATATATATTATTATTCTATTTGTGTTATTTAAATGTATATATTTAAATCTGGTGTCCTTGTTTGATTTCCAATTTATGTGAAATGAATAAACAATTATACTTTGTATTTGAGAGTATTGAGCTATATGTAATATTATACTGTTCTTTTTATTTTAAAATATATAGAACAACATATAGGGTTTGGATTTTGAAGACGTTATATCTAATAAAATATGTAATAGAAAGATAAAAATTATATATATATACATGTACCTTGGTTGCGTCAGAATTCTAATGTCACTGTGTCTCTGGAGAAATAAAATATTTATATTCATTTTTATTGAAATATGAAATCGAGCTTTTGAGAGTTTTTAATATATATAAAAAAATAAATAAAATAAATAAAATATAATTTAATTATTTATTGGGGGTGGGAATGGTTGGCTGAAGCTGTACCATCCCCACAACCCTGTGGTACTGTTGCGCGAAGTCACCACTGACTGCGCACAATAGCCTATGGTTGTTGTACATAGACAGTGGGGACTACGACCTCCCCACAGGGAGTATGCAGTACCTACATACTGCGTCCTCCCCATGGGGGGTACGCAGTACCACTCATACTACGCGGGCAGCTTTAGTAAAGTTTTTATTGAAAATTTAATTTAATGCATTTTTTTTATTAACTTGAATATATATATATATATATATATATATATATATATATATATTGGTAATTACAATGGATTATTAGGTTAATTTGTATAATGTGATTTAAATAGATGATTATATTATATGTTTTATATGTATTTATTTATATATATATTATATATATGTATATATGTATATACACATAAAAAGTGTATATATATGTATATATATGTGTGTATGTGTAAATATATATATATATATATATGTTGATAAGTTATAAATGTTGAGAGTATGAAATAATAGATAATTTTCATAATTTGCAATGTTATAGTTAAATTGGGAAATTAGAAATAAAATATATGTTTCTTTTATTAAATCGAATTTCTTCGACTTATTGATTTATTAATTTAGTGAAATTTATGGTTCAATGTAATTGTTCATGGCATTGTTTTATGTAGTTGCCTTCTCTCGAGTTTACTCGTTTTATCCATTTGTGGATTTCTTTATTTGGGCTTATGTCTTGCGGGAAAACCCTAGAGTTAGGCTATCCTATTATAGGAACTTAAGTTGTGTTAGGACTTCCAGAGGTGGGGATACTGTTATTTATTTTTGATCTTGTAATTTGATGTTGTTCTTATGTTTTGGCTTTGGTTAATGTACACTTAGATTGTACCGCTCTGTGAATGTTATGCATATGATTGTGGGCGAGATGGTTAAGCCTCACGGATGAAATATTTGATTGGTTCAGTATTTCTTGTGGTACAATCCTATTGAGTTGGATATTTTTGTGCTTGAGTGTCTAGAGAGAGTGGCTCTAGTGGGGGCTGGCACATAAAGGGGCTGTCAGGGTAACCCACCTAGAGTTAGATTAATCAGTGATAACCTAAATAATTAATCATGGGTGGGGTTCAAACATTAACAAGATAATTGTGATGCCTCATCCACTTGTTAGTGCTCTCACAGACTAAAGGGGACCGAGAAGGCCATGGTTGGCAAGATCATTTCCTTGTCTTCACGAAAGGTTAATGATTCCGCATGAGTAACCCTATAGAGCAGTGCCTTGAGATAGGCTATCAGGAGAACCATAGATGGAGGCGGCACCTCAAACTAGGTTTTCTAGATAATCCATGTATAGATGGAGGTGGCACCTTGTGATAGGTTGTTTGGATAATCCATGTGAAACCATGCAATGACACTCTCCTCTAACATTCCAATTGTATTATTTTATTGAAGTCCTCTGGAAGTAGTTTTTGATATTATGACTTGAGATTTATTGATGATGTGTTTTGTGATTTAATGTTGTAATGTTTGGAAAGTGATTTATTGTTATGTTTCGAAGGTGGTCTATAGTTATGTCTTCTAGTGGTTTATCGTTGTTTAGTTTTCTATGTGGTCTTTTGATATTATGTTATCTTGTCTAGAGTTAGTCTTGTGTTCTTGTTGATGTACTTGGTTGGGGATCCTTCCTTGTTAACTCCCAGCATGGGGGTGGTTGGGTGGAATGTGCTTCGCACCCTGTTAGGTTCCCTTTGGTTGTAGTTGTATCTTTTATTGTAGGGTTTTGGCAGATGTTGTTGATCCAGTGTTCTTATGTACCAGTTGTATGTTTATACATTGGATGTAATTTATTTATTGATGTATCGCCTCCTACGTGTGTTGGGAGGATCTTGATGTAATTTGTTATATGTTAATTATGCTGTAATATCATATTGATGTAATGTATATTTAGGCCATGTAATCATTGTGAACTATCATTTGTAATTATTGATTATGTTGTGTGTATTTGTTGAAATGTATATATATTTATTGTCTTTATGATTAATTCATTTGTGTTTTACATATATGGTTTAATTTGGATTACTTTTATTAATATGGTTATTGTTAATGAATGTTTTCAAATGGTGATGTGAGAATGAATGGTTTTACATAATTGTTTAATTATTGTTTAATCTATTATCTTTGTTATGGGTTAGTTTAGTAATGTCTCCTCGTGTACCCCAAGGGATTTAGTTGTGCAACTTAGAACATTGTTATGTTGGAATACTTAAGTACAATTAGTATGTTCTTTTAAAAAAAAATTGTTGCGTCTTTATTAGTTCCTTTGGGGTTTGTGTGGCAGGGCATTACAATAACTATATTGATATTTTATAAATACAATTAATTTTATATATTAAAATATTGACTAAATTAAATCATAAAAAGAAAGGAAAAAAAAATAAGAAGAATATAAAGAATTTGTTTTATTATAATTGTTAAAATACTTTTCAAAACTGCTCAAGGATTTTCTATTAAAAAAAGAAAAAGAGAAGCTACAGCTTCCTTCCCCAAATAAAACTACTTTCTAAAAAAATATATATATATATACATTTTATAATATGTAATTTTCTTTGATTTAGATAAAATATATTTAAGATTAAATATTTTGTTTCAATGCAATATTAAAATGGTAATTTTTTTTATAAAATATAAATAAATACAATTTATATATGTATTATTTTATTTAAATAAAAATATAATTTAAATATGAAATATTAAATGTATTAGATTCCTATAACTAAAATATAATTATTATTAAAGGTATTTAATGGATTTCATTTGAATGAAGAAAATATGTTTATTAAATTCATATATATATCTATATAATAATTATAATGTTTTTTCTTTAGGTGGAAGTGTTCTATGGACTATTTCAAGAAAATTAAATTTTAATAAAATATAATAGTCATACCTACTATTACTATTTGACCTTCAAAAAAATCAAAAATCAAAATATTGAGAAATTTCGTTTCCAAATACTTAAAATTTCTAAAGTCTCAAGAATCATTATTAGAAGGTTAAATCTTGAAGCATTTGAATCAGTTGACTTGATTTTTTTTCCACAAATTTAGATTTAGTTAAAATAATTAAATTAGAAAATTACTTTTATAATTTGATTTTTCTCTAATGAAAGCTGGAAAGATACTAAATTAGAAGTAATTTAATTTCCTCTAAGCTTTAAAATAATAAAACAAAAAATATTGATTTATTTATTTAAATTATCCATTATTTTGGATTAGTAGTTTTAGTATATAATAACTTTAAGTTAGAATCTTCAAAATTATTCAAAGATTATTTGTATAATATATCAAATATTTTGGAATCTTGATTAATAGATTCATTGAGTTTAAATTCCATAATAAAATAACTTGTTTGACTTAATTGTACAATCAATATTTAATTTTAGGGAAATCTATTAGTGTTCTTCTTTCAAACTTAGTGTTGCTTAATTTATTATTGTCAACTTAAGTACTACTTCAATTTCAAATCAATTAGCATTAAAAGTAAATAGTTTCTATTCTACATAATGTTGTCTTAAGTCACAATAATATGTTAGCAACTATAGTAAAACTAAGGTTTTATTATATCTCCAAGAAGACAATTTAGTTTGCAAGGGAAAATTGTAATTAATTTCAGACAATTAGTAATACTCTAATTTTGTGGAAATTAAATTAGTGTTCAAGGAGAGAAGTGTTAGTTTATAAGCATTGGTTTACATTTATTTCCAAAGTTAATTACATATTAAACTTATATTGATACAATTAGTTCAATTATACTATGAATAGTATACAAATATTTTCAAGGGAATGGTTCAATTAAGTTTACATTCCATGATTGATTAGTATTGATTACTTCTAAAAAGTAAATGAAATAAATAAATAAATAATTATCACTTAGAATATATTTAATTCACCTCCTAGAATAAGTGATCATAAATAAGATTTATTTAATGTGAAATAGACAAGATGTCACCAAGTAATTAGAGTTAAAAGGAAAACCAAATTGGTTAGTTCTATTACATCAATTGCAAAGTTAGATAGTAGATTCTCTCAAGTATTGATATTAAGTCAAAGTAAATATATAAAATTAAGTAGAGGTAATGAGTTATTAAGTTTATATATATCAAGAAAATCTTTAATAAAAACTATACAATCCACGAATTAATTGGTATTAATGGGTTCTATATTCAAAAAAATTATTGAAAAATGGTCAAAGCTATTATTAAGTAAACTCATATTCATAGGAAGTTTGATTTATTTTGGCATATTAAAAGTAATTAATACTTTTATACGAAATAATTTTGGAAAAGAAGAGTGGCAATACAAACTCATTAATTGAGTATTTTTGAGAAGGAAAAGATAGATAGCATTTATAACCTCTTCTGCAACACATTATTTATATGGAAACTATAAACATATATTACATTATAATAATTGATTCTTTTATTTTTCTCATAGGAAATAAATTTAGTTATGAGTAAAATTAATGATTCAGTTTATTATCTTTAGGATTATAAGTAGGATTATGTAATTGTTGATTATTATTCTTAAAAGATGTTTAATTAATTCCTTCTACTTTTACCTTAAAAGTAATATATTAGGACTTATTTTACATATTAAAGTTAGCCTTTATTTTAGAATTTAATGCTAGTAAAATGTAAGTAATATTCAATTGCTTAGAATAGTTCAATCTTATTTTTCAAAGTATTCACATTAGCCAAATTTATAGTTACAAAAGTAATTATCGAATACTTAAGATAAATTTATGAGCATTATTTATTCTAGAAGGAAATAAGTATTAAAGTTGCAATTTTCTAAAGTAACCCTTTTGGTATTTGTAATGCCCCACCACGCAACCCTAGGGAAAGTTGCAATCAACTACTCAAACGTACTATTTTTTTGTTTTTTGTTTAAGTACCATTAACATGCAAGTTCACTACCCATTGCCAACAACCCATAAGGTTACGAGACTGAGATTACTTTAAAACCCAAACAAGAAACATGAATTGAAACCATACATTTAATTACTTAAAGAATTATGAAACACATACATTCCAAACATGATAAAATTACATCAAAGCATAAGAGATACCACATGTTTCCAATAGCAATAATTTACAATACGATTACAACTCTCATTCCCTAAATGAGGTAAATCCAATAAGCAAGATTACATATTACACAATTCCACCTCGATAACAAATGACGGGTAATAAAATACAATATCAACTGAAATGAATAAAGCATGAAATGGAACCGAATCCCATGAGCTCTCCAACTAGAAATCTCATCCACACGAACAAGAAGACAACCCAATGGATTAAGGTGCACATTCCACCCAACCATGTGATACCTGAAGGCTCACCCCCCGTGCTAGGAGATAATAACAAGGAATCCTATACAAGACCATCAACCCCTAGACACAGGCTAACTCACACTGACACAACCAATCACATGAACCATACAACCATAAGGATAACACAAGTACAACTCTAACATCACCGGCATAAGTCACATTACTTCCAGAAATAAAACAAGTCAGGTATGATAAGAAGACCATACACATAAAACCAAATACCAACTGTTGTCATAGAAAGAGTGTCATCACATAGCTCGACATGGGATATCCTCTAGGAATCTTCATAGGCTCTGGCCCCCACTATGAGTTTTCCTAGTGGCCTCTACAGAATCTTGGCACCCATACTCACTCATGCAGAATCAAATACCTATCGTAAAGACAAGATAGATGACCTTGCCATTCTAGGCCTTCCCACTCATCCCAAGCCTATACGAGCACTTACATCCATGAGTGAGGCTCAATTATCTTAATTAGTGTGAAATACTACCTAACTTCTAAGTACATTGATTTAGTTATCACTTGATTAAACCACCTCTGAAGGTTATCCAGTTTACCTCTTTGGGCTCTGGCCCCTAACAAAAGCCACTCTTCTACTTGAAAACATACCAAACAAAACCAATCACTAAGGGAATCCCAAGTGCAAACCAACAAGATAAAACCACTCCAACTCTAGGAGGAACACATAATGAAAACTCACCCCAAACACAGAAGGCAACAAAACACCTAATCCACTCCTTCCTAAGGAGGCACAATTCACATAATCCACTCCTAATCCAAAGGAGACACAATTCACATAATCCACTCCTATTCCAAAGGAGGCACAAACCATCCATGTTCGTAAAAAACTGGGTAAAACAATAGGATACATCTATACGCACTACCCAAGGAAAAAAAAGGCTGACTATCACATTATGACAACCCCTAAAATCAAAATAAACCCAATCTGGAAGACTTACATAACACAAACACGATTTTCCCAACATCATGAAAGAGGGAGATTACATAACGAAAAGGAAATTTGATGATTTAATCAATTACTTTAGGATTTCCTAAATCCAAGCCAAACAATGACGTATTGCATGTAATCAAATAAAAATAATTAAAATTGTTTGCAACTACTCAAAAGTAATTAAAATTACAATTGCAATATTGAGGAATTTAAAACTAATAATTTATCTCCCTATTTTCCAATTACCCATAATAATCAAAATCAACTTTTCAAGTAAAATCATTTATTATAATATCAATTTTATTTCTCTCTATGATTATAGAATAATCATTTAAAAAAAATCCATATATTTAAATATTTTAAAAAAATCATTTAAATATATGTCTAAAACAAAAATATCATTTCATATATTCCAACTAAATAAAAAATAATTCTCTATTATTTAATATTATTTAATATATATATAATAATATATTTAAATAATAATAATACATTATTTATTTAAATTATAATATATTGTATATCTATATATAATTTATACATATTATATATTTATAATATATAAATATTATAATATAATATATATATATATTATAATATAATATATATATATTATAACATATATAATATATATATATTATAATATATAATATAAAATGAAATTTATAAATAATAATAATGAAAAAAATAATATTAAAATTTCTTTAAAAAAAAAAAAGTGAAACCCTTGTTGGCACCATGGGCCCCCAAAGGGGAGAAAGGACGCAGCCAAGGCTGTGCCCAACCTCCCTTGTGGAGGCTGGCACTGCCTGTGGCAGCACCTTCCCCATTGGTTGTGGGGAGTGTTACCACAGTAGTGCCCCTCCATGGGGCGGCTGTGTACAGCTATGGCTGTGGCCCCCCCACCAATATGTTAAATTTAGTGATCAGATAAGTGTGCAAAAAATTAATTCAAAATTAAACACAGAAACACAACATATACCTTGGGAAAACCCTCCTCTTGAGGGAGAAAACCCCAACAACAAAGATCTCTCTTTTATATATAAAGTAAAGGCAGTAATTCTCTTTACAATGAGGCCAATACAAGGCCAATATCCAGCATCAACTCAAGATGCAATAACAGAAGATACACTATTCTTCCTTGTAACCTGAATCTGCACTTTAGAGAAATTCACAATTTGCTCTTAAAGGAATTCACACTTGAATGAAGGAATAATTCAAACTTGCTTGATTATTTATCTGAATTGTATTGATCATGAAGAAGACACTAGTGAACTCATTATATAGCCAACTATAGAATATCTCCAAAAGTCGTGATCTTCCAATATGCAAAGTCGGCCTCATATGAAGACATTTTCTTTTAAGAAATCGCGCCATTTAATGAAGTCGGCTATTTGTCATTAACAAATAATGATTCATTATTTAATATTTATCTTTTCATTAGCAAATCGAAATGTCTCTTGAATCGTGCCTTTAAGAGATCTTATAAATCAGATGAATAATTTCTGGAAGTGGCATCGAAGTTGTTTGAACATTAACACTCCCTCTCAGCTGAGGAGCACACTTCCAACTGCTCAAGACGTATCACCTCATCGTGATGTCAAATATTGCCTCAATGCAATATCAACCATAATGGCTACAACCATGCTATGGTGAACAAGGGAATATCACCTCAACGTGATATTGGATATCACCTCAACACGATATCTACCATAATGGCTACAACCATACTATTGTGAACAAGGGAATATCACTTCAACGTGATATTAGATATCGCCTCAACACGATATCTACCATAATGGCTACAACCATACTATGGTGAGTAAAGGAATATCACCTCAACGTGATATTGGATATTGCCTCAACATGATATCTACCATAATGGTTACAACCATACTATGGTAAAAGATATATATCACCTCAACGTGATATTGGATATCGCCTCAACACAATATCTACCATAATGGCTACAACCATACTATGGTAAAAGATAGAAAGGCTCACTAATACTGAGACTCTTTCTCAGTCAAGGCTGGATTCTCCACCATACCAAGCTTATCTCAAAATTATACAAAATTTATCCTGGAGAGAGGCTTGGTGAGAATATCTACCGTCTGCTCATTAGTGCTGATGTATTTCAACTGTACAGCCTTTCGCAGTACCATATCTCTGATGTAGTGGTACTTGATCTCAACATGCTTCGTTCTGTCATGAAACACAGGATTGACAGAAAGCTTCACGCAACTCTAATTATCACAATGGATGATGGTAGGCTCCATTGATTTTCCAAACAATCTTGAAAGGAGCTTACGAAGCCACACTACTTCCCGAGTTGCCATACAAGTTGCAATGTACTCGGCCTCAGCTGTACTCAATGCTACAGATGACTGCTTCCTGCTGCACCAGGAAATCATAGCAGAACCCAAATTGAAGCAACAACCAGATGTGCTCTTCCGATCTGTGACACACCCTGCCCAATCAGAATCTGTAAAACCATGTAACTCCAAGTCTACATCTGAAGTGTACCTCAACCCATATCCAACTATGCCATGCAAGTATCTTAGGATATGTTTAGCTGCAACAAGATGTATCTGTCTTAGATCACACATAAACTGGCTAAGTGCACTCACTGCATAGCGAATATTAGGTCTAGTGTTAACTAGATACATTAGAGACCCAATCAACTGTCTATACAATGTAGGATCCACCAAGTCTGAATTAGCTGCAGCCTCCTTCAACTTATGTAGGTTGGTCTCCATAGGTGTAGACATGGATTTGCAATCCATCATGCCAAATCTCTTAAGTATATCAATGGTGTACTTTCCTTGACTTAGAATCATCACATCTGGTTTCTGCCAGACTTCTAAACCAAGAAAGTAATGCATGAGCCCAAGGTCCTTCATCTCAAATTCTGAAGTCAACTCCTTCTTGCACTCGAGAATCAGGTAATCTTCTCCAGTAAGGATCAAATCATCAACATATAAAACCAATATTAATGCATCACCATTGATTACCTTGAAGTAGAGATTTGAATCAGCATCATTCTTCAAGAAGCCCAAACTAGATAGGTACCGATCAATCCTTTTGTACCAAGCACGAGGAGCCTGCTTAAGACCATAGAAGGCCTTCTTCAACTTACACACATGTGACTCCTTCTCATGAACTTCAAAACCATTAGGTTGCTCAATGTAAACTTCTTCCTCAATTATGCCATTGAGAAATGTTGTCTTCACATCCATCTGATGAATCTTCCATCCTTTCGATGCAACAATGGAAATGATGGTTCTGACAGAAGTGTAATGGGCAACAGGAGCAAATGTTTCTTCATAATCAACTCCCTCTTTCTGAGAAAACCCTCGAGCTACAAATCTTGCCTTGTACTTCTCAATTCTCCCATCTACAGCATGCTTGATTTTGAAGAGCCATTTCAAAGATACCACTGATTTGCTCTTAGGTCTAGGAACAATATCCCAAACATCATTCTTCAGAATTGATTGATACTCCTCTGCCATTGCATCTCTCCAAACCTGATGACTGAATGCTTCTTCAACACATGAAGGTTCTGAATCAATAATCTGACTCATCAATGCAACATAATTGAAGAACTTATGAGGCCTTTTACTTTCTCTGAATGTGCCTTTAGGGGCTGCAAAGCTTTCTGCCTCTTGCATAGTATGCCTAGCCCATAGAGGTCTCTTTCTTCCAATGACAATGTCAGTAGGCCCATCAGTAGGCTCCAAGGGTTCAACAGGATCAGCATCTTCTTTTGGTTCAATAGTCTCCCTCTGAATCTCAGGAGTATGGTCAACTTCTATATCCTGAGGAGACTCTTCATTACTGATCTCCATGTGAGTGCCCTTGGATCTTCTAAATGCAATGTCTTCCTCAAAAGTAACATCCCTTCTGATCTCAATCAACTTTTGTCCTGGAATGTAAATTCTATAGGCTTTAGATGTCTCGCTGTAGCCCACAAAGATGCCCTTCTTGCCAGAAGGCTCCAACTTGGTTCTCTTCTCCTTTGGAACATGAATATAAACAGGACATCCAAATATTCTTAAGTGACTAACTTTAGGCTTCTTCCCTATGAAGGCTTCTTTCGGAGTTATATTCTCCAAAACCTTGTGAGGACTTTTGTTCTGCACATATATAGCTGTCCTGGAGGCTTCTGCCCATAAGAAAGTCTGCAAATCTTGATCATGGATCATGGCCTTTGCTGCTTCCATGATTGTCCTATTCTTTCTTTCTGCAACACCATTCTGTTGAGGATTATAGGGAACACATAACTCCCTCTTAATCCCTGCATCCGAACAAAAGTCTAGAAAACTAGCCGAGGTGTATTCACCACCATTGTCAGATCTAAGGAACTTAATTATTTTACCAGAAAGGTTTTCTACTAAGGCTTTAAACTCCTTAAATCTAGCTAATACTTCCTCAAACTCTTTAGACCTCAAGAAATAAATCCAAGTTTTCCTAGAGTGATCATCAATAAACAATACATAATACAAAAATCCGCTTGAAGATGGAACAGACATAGGACCACATAAATTTGAATGGATGAGATCTAAAATACTCTTAGATCTATTTTCACTACTATGAAAAGTGGCTTTTACATTCTTACCTAGAGCGCATCCCTTGCAAGTGCCTTCATGCTCCTTGTCGAACTTAGGTAGACCTGTCACCATCTTCTCCATAATAGGCAAAGCACGAAAGTGTAGATGTGCCAATCTTCGATGCCAAAGATCACATAGAGAATAAGTATCATGAACCAAGGCTTGTAGAGGATGAGTGCAAACCATGTAGAGACTTTCATGTCTCACTCCAATAACTTGAGCATCTTTAAAACTAGAGTTCTCCATCCATACAAGAACTTTTCCTTTTGAGAAGGCAATTTGATATCCTTTATCTTCTAGGGCTGAAATAGAGATGAGATTGCGCTTGATCCCCGGAACATAAAGAACATTGCTCAACTAAAGTGTGATACCAGAATCCAAATGGAGAGTAGAGGTCCCAATCCCTTTCATGGCGTAGCTAGCATCATCTCCAATGATAACTTGTTCCAAAGAGTCTTTCTTCACCAAATTTGATAAGTGCTCCTTGAATCCGGTGATGTGGCGAGAAGCACCACTGTCAATCAACCATGTGTTGGTGTCAGTGGCAACATTGCTTGACAAGGCTGAACAAAATAGATATTCATCCTTCTGAGGAGAAACATTCTCTACATCTGCAACGGAGGCTTGATGCTTAGGTCTGTCAGGGCAATGTTTAGCAAAATGACCAAACTTGTCACACCTAAAGCATTGAATTTTAGACAAATCTCACTTCTTCTTTGGAGGGGAAGCATCATCATTTCCTTTATCATGATTCCTCTTGAAGTGTCCCTTCTTTCCACCTTTTCCTTTCTTCTTTGAAGCTTGGGCTGCAAGAACATGGATTTCTTGATTAGAAAAACTTGGGCCAACACCTCTAGCCATCAACCTTGATTCCTCTTGGATGCAGTCGGCCCTCAAATGATCAAACTTTAGAAGTTTAGACCTTGCACTAATTCCTTGAATATAGGACTCCCAAGATAATGGCAAACCATTGAGTGCAAGCATTGTCAAATCTTTATCTTCAACCATATGACCATTAGTGGAGAGCTGATCTCTCAATTCTGCAATCCTCATGAAGTAGGCGATTACGGTCTCTCCTTTTGACATCTTCACATGATGAAGTTGTTGCTTCAATGCAAGAGCCCGGTTGGTGTTGTTAATTTCATACATTTATTCCAAAGTTTTGAACATCTCCCTTGCAGTCTTCAACTTGGAAACAATAGGGACGATGTGGTCTTTAACGGAGTCAACTAGCAACTTCTTTGCTTTGATATATTTCTTCCTCCATTGCAGCTTCCCTTCTTCCTCTTCAGGTTCAGGAACCTTGGTCTCCAAAAATTCAACCAAATCATTCTCCTCCAAAGTAAACATGATTCAGAATCTCCATGAGGTGTAGTTTGAAGCTCCATCGAGTCTATCTTCGATCTTCAATTCGTTCACCATTTTGAATGTAGTGAAGATAGAGAAAAACCTTCAACAAAGAATAGAAAAAGTTGTGAAGGCACAAATCTAATCATGATCTTCTTCACACCCACTTTGATACCATGTTAACTTTAGTGATCAGATAAGTGCACACAAAATTAATTCAAAATTAAACACATAAACACAGCATATACCCTGGGAAAACCCTCCTCTTGAGGGAGAAAAACCCAGCAACAAAGATCTCTCTTTTATATATAAAGTAAAGGTAGTAATTCTCTTTACAATGAGGCCAATACAAGTCCAATATCCAGCATCAACTCAAGATGCAATAACAGAAGATACACTGTTCTTCCTTGTAACCTGAATCTGCACTTTAGAGAAATTCGCAATCTGCTCTTAAAGGAATTTGCACTTGAATGAAGGAATAATTTGAACTTGCTTGATTATTTATCTGAATTGTATTGATCATGAAGAAGACACTAGTGAACTCATTATATAGCCAACTATAGAATATCTCCAAAAGTTGTGATCTTCCAATATGCAAAGTCGACCTCATATGAAAAGACATTTCCTTTTAAGAAATCACACCATTTAATAAAGTCGGCTATTTGTCATTAACAAATAATGATTCATTATTTAATATTTATCTTTTCATTAGCAAATCGAAATGTCTCTTGAATCATGCCTTTAAGAGATCTTATAAATCAGATGAACAATTTCTGGAAGTGGCATCGAAGCTGTTTGAACATTAACACAATAAGCACAATAAAAAAATATTTTTTTATATTTAATTTCAAAAAAAACAAAACAAATTCCTCCCCTATTTTGCACAAACCAAAAATTTTCAAAATAACATTTCCGAGAATGATCAAACATATTTATAATATGTTTGTATATAAAGAATATATATATATATATACCAAAGATTTCCATTTTCAGACAAATTGTGCAACTTCTCAACATAATTTTTGCAATAAAATCAATTTCTCAAACACAACTTTTGGGTTTGAATTTCAAATTTGACATGAACTATTTCAAATCCAAAATAGAGTTTTTCAAATATCATTTTGTTTCTTTCCATTTTCTATTGTTGAAATTGAAGATTTCAGTTGCAAGTTTTGTTTTTCAATAACAAATCTATTTTTTTTCAAGATTTAAACAAGGTTTCAAAACAAAGAATTTACAAGCAATTTTTAAATTGAAAATGCAGATTTCCAAGCAATAAACAGGAAGAACCTATGATCTGAGGTTTGATGAAGAGTTTGAAGAAGATAGTTGAGCTTCCCTCCAAGAAGAATTGCCAAAGCTTTTTCCAAATCCTCACCCAAAATCCAAAATGCATCAACAAATCATGAAGAACTCCCTTCCTTTTTTTTCTCACACCAAATTTTAAGAATGAAAAGCCTCTATTTTTTTCCCCAAATTAGGTCAAATAACCTAAAATATCCCATCCACCATAGTTATTGCAAATTTGGAGATATTTGATTTTCTTTCTTTTTTAAAAAATTAAAAACCCAAAATTTCTTTCAACATGACTTTATTTCATTATTTCATTTTTCTAAATTTCTATTTCAAAAGAATCTAACACTTTTAATTCCAAGATGGATAACTTAATTCAATTACTCACAATTAATTTAATTAATCAATAAAATAAATATAATCCAAGATTATATTATTTTATTAATTAGATCAAATTAATTAATAAAATAACTAACATTTCTAACATTACAACCAGATATATGTAATCATCAATTTAACTACACAAGCCATTTATTTACTTTTAAATTTTGAAATTAAATAAAAACCAAGCTAAAAAAGGCAACATTAAAACAACTAAACCCGACTACAACCCAACGACACACTATGACTAGGGTGATGACTTGGCACGAAAAACCTAGCTACTATCTCCCAATCGATTACCATTAGTCAATGGACACGCTCAAACCTGTGAAATCAGGTGGAGTCGATGTCCTATACCTGTCAACCTGCGAACAAAGAATATATCGAATGTGCAGATACATAACATAGTAAAACACACTGTGAAGAGGAAATCTCAGAATCACAGGGTGCTCGCAAGCGAGTGATGTGATCCCGTCCCCTTCACCAATACAGAATTACTAACTGATGAATCTAACATCAATAATACAATCAAAATCATAAAGCATCATTAATTAAATATCTACTAGGCTAACTCAAAGCATACCATAATGATAACATCAAAGTAAAATACCATCACATCAAAATATAACATTCGCATGGGTATGTGCAAGATTGTCATGGAAAAAAAAGAGCCTTAAGTGGCAAAAGATTCAGAAAAATCAGAGTTAGGAAACATGACGTAAAAATTTGAATAAATTATCTATATTATTTCAAAAATATGTAAGAATAGAATATGTAGCAAATTGAATGTACTTTCTAGACTACTAGGTTTGTTTAAAATAAAAAAAAATCTATTTGGTGAAAATTTGAAATTTCAATGCAGTGGTACTTAAATTTCAGGGAAAAAATAAGAAGTAGGTGTCTGTTTGACCACCCTAACCACAATAAAATGATAATATTTTAGATATAAGTAGATGATTCATGCCCCGATGTGATGCATATTTTTTTGTAATTTTTTTCCAAGTAAATAATTAATTATGAATTTTTTATTACAATTTTTTTAAAAATATAATAACTTGTATGTCTGACCACCTTAACTTGGTCAAAACTTCATGAAATTCAATTTTTATATTTTTAATCATATAGTATGTGAAGCATGTTTTCGATTCAAAAAATGTGATATCGTTTGAAAGCTATAGATGTTTTTCAATCAGCCTATCAATAAGGACTTTAGTCATAATTTGAATAGAAAATGAATAATAATTACTTATTAAATTCAAAATAAATGATTATTTATATTGGTGGAAAGATGAGAATCTCCTTTAAAAACCCTTTTCATTTCATCAATTTTGGGTAAAAAAATAGTTGTGAGCTACATACCCATCATATTGCCACTTTTTGGCCCATCATGATCCTGCACATGCCCGCATCGCTTAACAGTTTGTGATCAAATAGTAACCAAGTACCAAAATCAAAGCAATAGCAGAACAAAGCATAACAAAGAAAAACACTACCCGATCAAAAGAGCCAAAATGGAGGGGTGCTACAGTATTTCATTAGTTCAAACTTACTTTAAAGGAAATAAATACTTAAGTGCAAAAGCAAATTTTTGAAGTATTTTAAATAATTTATGTTTATGAAAAATAATTTATTAAGGTTGTATTTGCAAAGTAACTCTTAAAGTATTTTAAAAGTTTAAGTTTATTGCAAAAAGGTATTTCTTGAAGTATTTTTAATAGTTCAAGTTTATTTATGAAAGGAATAAGTATTTACTTAAGTTTATAAGTTTATTTATGAAAGGAATAAGCATTTATTTAAGTTATATTTACAAAGTAATAGTTATTTGCAAAGACTCATAGTATTAGTTTAGGAAAATAATCTTCAATTCATAAATATAGTTTAATTCTAGCATTTAGTTTGGATAAATTTATTTTCACCTTTTTTAAAAATTAGTATTACAAAAGATTTAGTTATGTTTTATTTTGATAATTAGTATTAGTTTGACTAACTTCTAAAGTAACTGATTTTCAAGGAAAATAGAATTAGATATGTTATGCTTAAATTGATTAGCATTTTAATTTGGTAGTAGTAAAGCTTACTTACGATATTTATTTTTGATGAAATTAGTATGTTCTTATTTCATTTTAGATAGAAAAATTTAATCAAGAATGAAGCTAAAACCAACAGCGTTTGGTATCAACGATGCCTCTGGCTCACGTTTACGGGTAAAGTCGTCACACTTGAGCTACTGCATCTATAGCCTAAAAAAGCTGCAACAACAATGTATGTGGCATCGTCCCTTTAAATCGCTGGGGAGAAATAAGGAACACCATGTTAATAAAATCCAAGAGATGGGTAATCTCTCTTGGATCAATAATCTAATAAGATAACTTCAAATGAACAAAAATCTGCTAGTCCAAACCTAGTAAACCCCATTATAGGATTCAATGGAATTTGTTTTATTATTGTTATGTAATTAAAGATAATTGTACCTTAAATGGGTTCAAGGGAGATGTTCTTTAGGAACTAGGATTTAGATGCTAGTAAACAAGTAATAGTCATGGAGGTTATTTACTTATATTTATTTTAAAGCTTCCCTTCATGGGTAGCAATCACAGAGCAACTATCCAGGGAAAAAGAGGCCCTAGAAAGGGTTGCATACCCACATAAAATTTTGCATCAAACATAGTTTAGAAAATAGAACTACATATTTTATACCTTGATCCCGTTTGGAAGCAAGGTATTTAGGCAGTTTGGGAAACAAAGATGCTCCCAGTACCTCAGGTGTTCGGGGATGGGGTTAGGAAAAGTCTAAGATAATGATGAATTAAAATATATTCGCTTGACTCCCTGAGGCCATAGGCCAAATTATGAGGTGGGACTCAAGCTACATATTTCTTTTTTACATACTCCTAAGGACACTAACCTCAGTGCACTTCCAAGGGAAGTGTAGTCTTTAGTGAGTGACTCAGGACCCGAATGGTCCTGATGTGTCTAAGTCTCTAGCCAAAGCACACTCCTATCCTTTATGGATAGATTCCTACCCCATTTGGGTAGATGCCTATCTCGGATGGATAGATGAATTCTTGTCTTGTATGGACAAATTCCTAACCCACATGGTTGGATGCCTATCCCTGATGGATGGATGCCTATCCCGTATAGATAGAAGTACCTGAGTATGCAAGTGAATGAATACATAATAAGATAATAATCAAGTTAAAAAAAATTAGTGGTAACTTTTGGGGTATTATTTTGGGTTATTACACTTCTGAATTGAGAAATATGGATAAGGGTGAGAAGAGTAGCGCTTAGGCTAAAGATTTTGTTGGGCAACTAGCGAATTCACATGAAGAGGTGAATAAATATATCAATAAGATGAACTCACAATATAAGGCTAAGGTAGATCAAAAAAGGAGGTATAAAGAGTTTCTGGTAGGAGATGAAGTCATGGTTCATTTGTGAAAGGAGAGGCTTCTAGTTGGTACATACAATAAGTTAAAGATGAAGAAGTTTGGATCATGCAAGATCCTAAAGAAGCATGATTCAAGAAATGCATATGAGGTAGAATTTCCCAATGAAATTCCTATTTCACCTATGTTTAACATTTCAGATTTAATAGAATATCATGAATGATGAATTGATGAAGAAATAATAGAAGTACAGTGGACTATTCCAAGACCTACTTCATTAAAGGAGGAGATAGAAGAAATTTTGGATAGTCATGTGGGAGAAGCACAAGAAACAAGAAATATGCAAAGTACTTGGTGAAATGGAGATGAAGTCTTGTTGAGGATTCATCATGGTTGTCTGAGGCTAAGGTTAACCATCTTGGTTTCCCTATAAATCCTAAGAAGTGGTAGGGTCACTTTTCAAATACCCTAGGTATCTGATGCAGGAGCATCTAGTGGTGTAGGGGAATTCTTGCATCACCCAAAAAATATTTTTTCCTTATTTTCTTTATTTTTTTTCGAGTCCCATGATGACACTTAAGGGGTGTAAGATAGCTAGAAGTCAGAAAAGGAAAAAATATTCACTTAATATTTTTAGTAAGTCAGCCTAATATGGCTCACAGGGAACTAAAAATTTACCCCAAGGAGTGAAACTAAAATCCTTTTTTCGATGGCAGAAGAATCATTTCAATAACCTATATGGTTTGGGTGATACTAAAGTTTCCATCCCAAGAACTTTCTCTAATGCAACTTCAAATTCAAATAAGAAAGACTTAGGAGCCCCAAAATAGCTTTAAAAGTGGATGAAATGATCTCAAATGGTTTTGGTATTGTAGATCTCTTTGAGACCTTTCCAACAATATATTATAATAGAAAAACAAACACCCTAATCAAAAGTTATGGCCTCGCGAAGTTTCCCCACTAAAAAAGTGAATTTGATTAAAATATCTTCCTAGGAAAGAAATCAAATGCCATAATTTTTGGTGCCAAAACAAAAGGGAAAGTTACACTTTATAGACCATTCTAAGGCAGATTTTGGGTCAAATAAAAGGGTTAAGTGGATGTGGTAGGAGGTGGCTCCATTAGTGCAAATTGTGCCTTCAAATAATATATTTTATTTTCAGAGTGATTTTGTTTTAATGAATTAAGACCATGAGGCTGTAGCATTGTAAGTTCTGAATCTATAATTTCATTTTCTAAAAATAATTGAAATTGAGCTATTCTTTTCTTGAATCTTCTATGTGGTTATCTATTATTGTGATTTGTGATGGTTTCGAGCAGTGTCACCCTCATCAGACTTGAAATTACTCACTCTAATAAAGTGTTGTCTCTTTGATATATCTTGCAACTTCAATCATCATCATTCAATCAATGTCATTCAATCTCCTTTGTTCCCCACTATCGCACGAGACTTAGTTCAGACCCACCATAAGCTCAGCTGGCTCGTTAGCACCATCTAATATCCAAGTCTTGATCTCCACCATTGATCAAGCTTCATCACTATGTTGAAGGGACTTAAATCACTATCTCTTCAAAATTCCATTGTCACTTTGATGTATTTATGAGGTGGATCATTTCATCGAAGGGACTCTAAAGTGACTCCTCCTGATGTAGTGATGTCTACCCAAAGTAGGGCCAAATATTTGTCACTCAACTTAGGAAATATTACAATTGACAAACATTAGTTCGGTTGATAAACATAAGAAAAGGGGGTCGGTCCTTCAAACAACTCCAAAGGCTTAAGTCACAACTTAAGTAACTAACAACCTACAATAAGCATTCAATGAAAAAATAGAAATCTTGTTCACAACGCCATGACTAGAACCCTAGGGTTTAACTAGTAGACCCTAATTCTGACTGAGAGAAGACATAAATAAATTCTTAGAATTCAACACATCAACTAAATCTATAAATTATATATCTGGAATGTACTCAGAAAACCCACATCAATTTTACACTCTATGTTCACCTCTATCTTCTAGAAGAACCCTTTGCAATAGTATGTCAATATTTCATGACATTGTTGTAATATTTGTAGAACATGCTACTTTCATTAGAATTATACACCAACTCTTCTAAACATTAATCCTCTAGTCTTTTTGGCATCCAAGCACACCATTGAACTTCCTTTTGCATTAATGACACATCTTGTCCTTATGCCAATTATGCCAACAATCTCCCCTATAGGATCAGTTCCATCTTCCCTCTGATCTCTCCTATGACATGCCTTTTGCATTAATGACACCTTTTGCATTAATTCCAACATTCTTACTTACAATATAAGTTCCATCTCACTGATGATCCCTCTTTTTACATCTTCCCCATTTCACCTCTAATCTCTCCTTTGACATCAATGACAACCTTATGCCAACATGTCTAATACAATGAACAAGTCTAACCAATGCTCGGGCCCCTATCCCCTAATGGAGATGGTTTGGATGGGGGCTTCATGTCATGTCTCTACTATGATCCTGACCCTGGTGATCAATGATATGGAGAAGTACATGGCTAGAAAACTCCCTCATTGCTCTAGGATTGTCTAGACTATGACCAACCATGTAATCTATTGGTTCTTTTTTTATGAACCAAAGTTGATCTCATCCCTCACTTATGAATCTACCAGAATTCAATTACTAGTAAGGGTGAGGATTGGCCAATACACAAGTAAGGATTTTAAGGCCTTTACTTCTTCACTTCGGGTTTTGTGAGACTCGGGAGGGTGATTCTTAAACATACTCACATGATATTCATTTTAACAAGAGCATTTCTATACATAGATGAATTCCTTCAAAGTGTAAATGGGAAATATTCATCAAAGGTTTGGTTGATCTTTTAATAAACTATTTTCTATTGCAAGGAATAAAGTAACATTTCAAGTTGGGACATTATAATTGAATTTTTTTATGATTTTATTCTCATTTTAAGCCTTTGGCTAGGTGTGTTACTAACTCAACTTACTCTTAGATAAGCTAATGAAGGGACCAGTGCCTTGTCCATGGGATAATGGAGTCACATTTGCAATTAACTAGTAATACACTAAAAATTCAACCCAGTAATCAATGGAAAATTGATATACTACTTTGTAACATTCAACTCACTATGTTTAAAACATAGTTCCATACCAAATCCTATATCCACTCATCAAAAACCCATGACCTTACTTTATCATTAAGTCAATCCTTTCAATTGAAGCATAAATAAAATCATTCATTCAATTTAAACAATAAAAAACAAATGAAACAATCATTAACAATTTCATTCATAATCTGTAAGGAAATTATATAGGAGAACACATATTTTAGAACTGATATATTTGATTACTATCATTACTATAAAACCATTTGAGATCATTACATCATGACGTATACCCTAAAAATTTTCCTTTTATATTCATTAATCTATCTATTTACATTTATGCTCCTTTATAATCTTATCCTTTTCATCTAGACCGTTCTGAGACAAAAAACTTGAACCATCTCTCTTCATAATCAGCCTTGAAATCCCTTTTATAGAATAGGGGAGCAACAAGCATCCAAATGAATTACAATTACATTTCACATTTCATTTAAAAAATGAATTTCAACTAAATTCGAGATATTCCCCCAAATGGTTATATGTAATCATGGGCATAGCAAGGGAAAGAAAAAGACAAAATTCTCAGTAACTTATTGAAGGAAAGTAGCCACACCACCCACAGGGTATTGTTAGCCATAGTTTTAGTGTCCACATCAAGCAAAAAAGTATTCATTATACCAGCTGAAATATTTCCATGTAAGCATGAAATAGTAAAAGACAAAAACCACATACATGTTGAAGAGAACAATCCTAATGCAATGGCAATGGTTTCATTGTGTAGACACGTAAATTATATCGATTGATCTCATGCACTTGATCCTGGTTTACTACCATCACTTCTTCCTAAATCACTCCTTTACTAACCATTTAATTGAATAAACCCTATTTGATTAAATTCATCATATTTCATCTTTTAAGTAAATAAATCCACTTTATTTGATTAAATCATCTTCTATTAATTAAATAAATCATTTTATTTATTTAGTCCTTATGTTCCTCTTTTAATTAAATAAATCACTTTATTTGATTAAATCATATTTCATCTCCTTTAAATTTAATAAACTAACCTTTATTTGATTTAAGTCTAACACCATCCCCTTTTAATTAAATAAATCCAAATTTATTTAAATAAATCTAATGTACATTTTCCTCTCATTTTGATTTAAATAAATCTAAAAATCTAAGTCAAAGTGTCAAATCAACTAATTTCCATCTAAGTCAATCAAATCATGATTAATCCTAACTCTAATCCATCAAATACTCTAGATTTTGCAACTTGCACAAGTAAATCAATTCAATTGATTTATAAATTCTTCTTTTTTCATTCAAAAGGGCATGAAGTTGGAATATTCTTCAAATTTGAAATCTCCCTCCCAAAGTTCTTATCCTCCATATTGGCATTTATGACTCTTACAAGTCCTTTTTCTTGAGCCAAGTAGCATTAACTCATCTTTCAACTCTTCCTCCATAAGCCATATTTTGAATTTCAAATTCCACCTAATTGCATTTATCATGCACATTGATCAAAATGTGCTCCACCTCTCTTCAATAGCATGTTGACAAGTGGCACAATGCTATTCGGTCATGTTTAGTCCCACATTCATCCCATTTTGCATTCCTCCATCCTTCTCCATTATAAATAGAGGCCTTCTCTATTTGTTTGATCATCCACAATCCATGTAAAATCACTATGCTCATTTGAATCCACCATTATCATCAGTATCATCCATATTGTATCAAAGTTTTCATAGAGTTGAATGAATCATAACAAGGTTATGAACATTTTGAATCAAGGAGCACACAATCATCATCATCATCATCATCATCATCGTCAAAGCTTCACAAGGAATTGGGAAAGGGCTTCTTTCCACATCAAAGAAGCACCAATTCCCCCATAGGATGCTAGTTTGAATGTTTTGAATAATTTTTATTAGCTTTCAATAGATTTCTTTGGATATTCTATCTTGTTTTCTTGTTCATTGCATTTAAATGAATTGCATTGGGAATGATTGTTTTAGACTTGTTTATTGACTAATATTGTGTTTTTTGTTCGTGTTTGTGTAGGTCTAGATCAACCATTCACATTTTGGTGCTAGAAGGAGGCAATAAATCTCAAAATTAACACGTTTTTTGGCCATTTCCATTGGTTTTTCTATTTTTTATCTTTCTAGGTCAAACAATGACGTTAGAGGAAATAGCGATGAATATGTTGTCTCTATTTTTCCACAGAGAAACACTTGTTTCACCAGAGTGATGCTCAAATCCTTAAATAGTGACACTATCATTCCAGTGTCATTGTTTGTATTCAAATAGTATTGTTGCCTCTATGTTTAAAATGGTGATGCCTTTGTTTTCTTGCTTTTGCATTGAATCTTAAAATGGCCACATCTTGGTTTTTTTAGAGATTTTTTTAAAAATGGGGTAGAATTTCATAAGCTATCCAGTGGTGTAGGTGTTTCTTAACTTTGATAGAGTTAAAATTTTCAAATTTTCACTTAAAGTCAAATCACATTGTAACATGGTCTAAATTTTAGGGTTTTATGTTTAATCATTCATCTAACCCTCATATCTTCTTATTTATTGATCTCATCTAACATTTTGAGCATGGCTTCTAGGTTTTAAGAGGAGCATGAAGCATTGAAGTGAAAGAAAAATCATTTGATATCCATTGTTTAGGAAAAGGAGGAAAAAAGGAGAAGGCCTCCTATGACACTATCTCATGATTGTAACAAGTTTTTTTAAACACTTTGGGAGTATTTATAATCCCATTCTTAAGGCTTTTGTTATCTTCAATTTTTTAGGACTCAAAATAAATTTTATTTGGGTTTTAAAAAGAATAATCAAAGGGTTAAAAAGAACATTAGGAACTTACTAGAGTTGGTTTTGGATGTAAAAATTGAACAATAAAACTTCACATTTCATCTTGGTTCTTAAAAAGAATCCATTATTGCTTTTGAAGTTAAAATGAACATGTGTTTTTCGTGTTTTGTAATATCTTTTACAAGTTAATATCATTTAAAAGTCGTATGCACTTCTCTCGCACTTCACAGTGATCTTGAGAATCAAAAGTATTTTGGTGATATTAGGTTGTCTAAAATATTTCCTCCACACTTCAATTTGGGGTCTTAAAAATTGAACAAATCTTGCTAGTGTGAGTTAAGTATATTGTGTGTGTTATCTCTTTGTTCACACAAACAAAGATTGATAAAACAACGAATGTACTTACTCGGTTTGGTTTACCTTTAGAAGGTCTACCTTGGTGGGAAAAATCACTCACCCCAAGGGAATGACCCAAGCAGTAACGAGCATAAGCCAAGCTCTTCCAAACTGCTATATATAAAATTGTGGTTATGATGAAAATTGTAAAAAATGGGAAGCAATGCATGATAGCTCTTCCCAAGTATCTTTAAGATGCATAAAGCCCTTTTTTATAAGGGTTGGGAGATCTCTCACAAGGAGTTTATCATTGTACCCCATTAACAGGATGCCCTTACTATGAACCTTTGTTTAGAATCTAAAATCCCAATATTTGTTGGCCTCAGGAGGTCAGACCTTCAGAGTTGTCTCACATACTTGCGGATCTTTGTAGAGATGAAAAGTTCATCATGGGACATTCATGAGAATTGAAGCTTGGATGACCCGTAGAAGTGAGTGTCATTGAGGGGAGATAGTGTAGTCAAGCTTCTAAGCATCCACTCTAAATAAGCACAATTGGATTTATCGAAGTGGGAATTCAACAAATATTTTCTTTTCCATTCTAGGATTGTGCAATTTTGAGTTAGTTAAACACATTGTTTAGATCCAAAATATTGAAAATGAACATTCAACAAGGACATCAAATTAAAAACCTTTTGAAAGAGAAAATACCTTTGAAAAGTCCAAGTATTACTACTTGACCCTAGGGATTCCATCCTTAGAGGCTTCTAAGTATTTGGACTCATATCTCCATTTTCTCTCTGTAAAATCAACAATAGGGAATATTGCCTCGATTTTTCTTGATTTCCACATAATGGACCTTATGGGATGAAAAGAAATTGAGACATAGACATCTAGTTTGAAAAGCTAAGCAAGAAGTGTGGATGTGGTAAAAGCAAGTCATTAATCAATATTAACTCAAATTGAACCCCACACATGTGCTTGGTATCTTTTGGTCATATAGTTTTCCATGCAAATATTGGTCTTTTGGTTTGAACCACTCTTAGGGAAAAGCATGTTCTTCACTATCTCGGCCTTATAAAAAAGTTCCCTCTTAGGTTCATCTAGGGTCAAAATAAAACACTTCATCCATCCCAAACATTTATTATCCCATCCCACAAGCAAATTTAGAGCATTGGAAACATCATTATCTAGACTTGGGTACATCTTTAAAACACATCAAAATAACCTTGTTTAGTTAGGAGTGTGAGAATGCATCCTTTCTGATACCTCTAGTTAAATTAGTATCCCTTTGAACAAGTTCATCATAAGGTAACATCCAACATCTTGGGATCTACAAGCTCATTATCCAAATCAAAACTATCAAAATCAAATCCTAAAGTCTAGCACTGATCCAAAATTCCTAAAAAAGTTCAAAACCCATATCATTCACCCCTTTCACTCTTCATCTCATCATTGGTCCTATATCCCTTAGAGGTCAAAAATGTTAAAGCATAAGAAGAACATGGAATATAAACTTGATTCATACATCATGAGTGGTATAAATCAACCAATCTATCAAAGCCTTACAAAACCAATGGATTATCAAAACTCATATCTATACAATCCATACATGGCATCACTATCTCCTACAAACTTCAATGGTACAACAAAAGTGAGTATGCCCAATCTAAATTTTGGAACACCTTTCCCTATGGTAGATTTAAATCAAAGTCCAAACCTACAAATCTATCAATCAGACAATCAATGCATGAGTCTTAAACAAAACAACATTATCCCACCAAGTCCATACAATCCAAATGTGAATATTCCAAGTACAAGTTTACCAAACATGAACATTTAAAATCCACACTTGGTGAACTTTTGGCTAGATATGTTTTTTATAAGGAAAATCAGATGCGGAAACAATTCTCCTAATGCCAAAACCCCAGGGAAGAATGCAGATATACTTTTAAATTTTTCGATTATAGTTCAATTAAGATGCACTATGAAGTAAATATCAGAAACAGAGTATTTGACAATCACACATAAACACCAGATATACGTGGGAAAATCCTTACGAGAGAAAAACCCACGACACCAAGAGAAGTCACTTTGTATTACAATAAAAAATAATTACATACAAGTTTCAGACTTATCTTTTTGATGTATGTTATAGCAGCATTCACCATGAACAATCTTGTATAGGAAACTTCAAGTTACAACCTTTACAAAACATAATACATTTATTGATCATACAACCACCTAGCAATCTGTCATTGCAACCAACCCAATCACAATCTACAATCACAGAGTATATCCATGTTGATCCATGTCTATCGAGCTTCCTCACAAAACCATCACAACGAACAAACTTCCAACTGTTCAAATTTGGCTTCTCCTATTGGTCCACGAGACTCCACATAGGATGGTCTCACTTGATCAAACAGCTTCACACTATATCGACATGTTGGTGAGACACAAGAAGTGTCTCCCTAATGCCCAAAGGCTTCATTGTTGATATTGGCATAAGTCCCACTAGTCGATGAGAAGATGTAGCAATCACCACAAGTCATACCGAATCCACTAACATTCATTTTATTTCTGTCAGAAAAAGTTTCCTCATCGGAAAGACTCATACCGCTATTCACAAGTCACACCAGCCTCAACATTCCTATTGGAAAGACTTACCGCTTGCCAAGAGGTTTCATTGAGCTACATTAAGTTACGCTAAAGCCATTAGCAGTCGCCAAGACTATCATCTTTCACCAAAGGTTTCACCAAGCTCTTAAGTCACATTGAAGCCATACTACTATCAGCAAGACCTTTGCCCATCGCTAAGACCTTACTCCATGATCTCTAAGCTACTCCAAGTGTACACCGTCGGTGAGACATTCCTTATCGATATAAGTCATACCGAACTCTAAGGCTTACCCCGAAGACTTCAAGCTAAACACTGTCGGTGAGACAATCATCTCGCTGAGAGCTCATATCAAACTTCAAGACTTACTTTGAAGGCTCCAACATAAAGCGATGTCGGTGAGACATTCCAATGTCACTAGGACTTCTTCCCAAGTGTTGAAGTCACTCTGAAGTTCCCCCTGTCGCTATGAGTCTCCCTGACGCTTGATTGAATGGCATGTCAGCCAGAGATGTCTATGCGGTAAGAGGTCATAGCGACTACTCTATGTCACAGCAATAGACTCCAAAGAGTAACCATTCAACAAGACTCCTGCAAGGTCACAACGACCTGTACAAAACATGATGCTACCAATTTGCTAGTCGGCCAGACATGATGGATGTCATATTGACTTGGCTCCAATGGATGTTTCAGCCTGTGATGTTTGAGGCACATATTTCCAACAATCTCCCACTTGACGAAGATCACACAGGAACCTCTAGAGCATAGCATAACTTACAGAAAATCATGGGCACTAAGGCCCATTGAACTAGCACACCACTGGAACTTGTATGTGTTCACTGGCTTCGTCAATGAATCTGCAACATTCTCCAGAGTATCAACCTTTTCCAAACTGACATTTCCATCCTCCACCATATCTTGTACAAAGTGGTACTGTACATTAATATGTTTCGTTCTGGCATGGAAAGTAGGATTCTTTGCCAAACAAATTGCACTCTGACTGTCACAGAAAATTGTTTTTTCCCTTGCATCAAAACCAATGTTAGAACACAAATGTTTCAACCAAACTGCTTCTTTACAAGCATGAGTAGCTGCCATGTATTCAGCCTCTGTAGTGGACAAAGTGACTACAGCCTGCCGCTTACTCATCCAACTCACTGCACCACCATTCAACATGAAAATGTATCCACTGGTGGACCTTCTACTGTCAATGTCCCTTGCCCAATCATAATCTACATATCCATGAATGCTGAGAGTCCTCTATGATTCAACCGAGTTCCCATGGTAACACAAAGCTAAATCTAAAGTTCCCTTCAAATATCTAAACACTCTCTTCACAGCATCCCAATGTGTTCTTCCTAGATTAGCCATAAATTGACTAAGTACTCCCACTACTTGGGCAATGTCTGGCCTTGTACATACCATTGCATACATAAGACTACCTACTACACTAGCATAGGGTACACTAGTCATGTCCTCCATCTCAGTAGGAGATTTTGGACAGTCCTCAACAGATAGCTTCGTTCCCTACATGATTGGAACCGCTAGCTATTTGCAATCATTCAAACAAAATCTCTCAAGAACAGTCCTGATATACTTACACTGACTGAGCCATAGTTTTCTCTTCTTCTTGTCCTTGGTTATCTCCATCCCCAAAATATACCTTGCTACACCAAGATCTTTCATTTTGAACTTAGAAGACAACTGAGACTTAAGATCATAAATCATTAACTTACTATTGCCTATGAACAACATATCATCAACATAGAGAGAAATAATAAGAATCTGATCACTTTCAGCTTTGTAATAAACACAATGATCAGATTTTGATCTTACAAATTCCAAAGATAATACAAAAGTATCAAATTTCTAGTACCACATTCTAGGTGACTGCTTTAACCCATACATAGACTTGTTTAATTTGCATACCAATTTTTCTTTACCTTTCTCAACAAAGTGCTCGGGCTGGGACATATAGATTTCTTCTTCAAGATCACCATGAAGAAATGTTGTCTTCACATCCATCTGTTCGACCTCTAAGTCATACGCTACTGCAAGTGACAAAAGAAATCTGATAGATGTCAACTTAGCTACAGGAGAAAAGATTTCCCCATAAACAATTCCCTCTACCTAGGAATAACCCTTTGCAACCAGTCTCGCCTTGTGCTTTTCTATACTGCCATCTAGACCAATTTTCTTCTTAAATACCCATTTGCAGCCAACAACCTTTTTGCCTTTAGGTAAGGGCACCAGACTCTAGGTTTCATTCTTTTCTAATGATGCCATCTCTTCATTCATGGCTTCCAACCAAGAGTTTGAATCAGACATTTTAAATGCCTCCTTTACAGTCCTAGGTTCATCAGTGCTAGAAATTAAAGCATAGGCACAAGTAGAATCAATCAATGAGAACCCATACCTATCTGGTTGTTTTCTTTCTCGAGTTGACCTCCTCAATTGCTGAGGCTAAGGCTAAGGTTCTTCTTCTTCTTTAGAACTATCAAAACTACTTGAGCTCTCCTCAGTTTTAGGTACATTTTGAATTCTCAATTCCTCTTTCTCAGGTGTAGGAGGAATTAAAGCTACATCCTTATTATTTTTTGACTTTGTCTCTGACTGTAGATCCAAGGTGGAAGGTTTCAGCTCATGAAAGATTACACTTCTACTATATACAACCTTCTCTGTATCAGGATTCCAAAGCTTGTATCCTTTTATGACAACACTATAACCAATAAAAATACATTTGATAGCCTTGTTCTCCAATTTAGATCTTTTGACATCTGGCACATGAACATATGCCTCACAGTCAAAAACTTGAACATGTCTTAAAGAGGGCTTCTTACCAGACCACGCTTCTAGAGGTGTTTTCTCAACAAGAGCATAATTTGGAGAATGATTAATTAGGTAACATGCAGTAGATATAGCCTCAGCCCAGAACTTCTCCTCCAAGCCAGTACTATTGAGCATACTTCGTGCTCTCTCCATCACTGTCCTATTGATTCTCTTTGCAACTCCATTCTACTGTGGAGTATAAGGTGTAGTCTTATGTCTTTTAATTCCATGGTCTTTGCAATACCTCTCAAATTCATTAGAATAGAATTCACCACCATTATCATTTCTTAAGAATTTTATTTTACTACTAGTCTGATTTTCAACAAGGTTCTTAAATTCCTTAAATCAACTGAACACTTTTGATTTACTTTTCAAAAAATAAACAAATGCTCTTCTTGAATAATCATCAATGAACAACACATAGTATCTTCATTTAGAAAAAGAAGGAACATCCACTGGAACAAACACATCCAAATGAATATAATCTAGCAAACCAAAAGATTTATGAGGACTGGAATAAAAAGAAACATGGTGTTGCTTTGCATATATACAGTGCTCACATAATTCAAATTCAAGATTACAATCTTCAAGCCCCTCAACTAGGTTTTTATTCTTCAAAGTTTTTAAACCTTTTTTTCCTATGTGGCCTAGCCCATGATGCCAGAGCATAGTATTCTTTGCTGGAAGTTTTACTTCCATAGAGTTTACATAATTAGGGATATTTCCCTCTTTACCTCCATGAGTAGCTTTCAGTAACTTTCTAGAGACACTGTTACATTGAATAGCCTGTGCATCCAGCTTGTACAGGGTACCAATTTGAGCACCTCTAGTCATCTTGCAATCATTTCTAGAGAACATGACTTGTACTCCAATATCATTCAGCATACTTACAAAAAGTAAGTTTCGAGCTAGACCTGGTATATGCATTACATTATTTATTCCCTTTACTCTACCATTAGGAAATTGTATTCTGACTCTTTCATGGCCAACTATATCCAAAGTAGAATCACTTGCCAAGTACACCTTTCCACCATTGTATTCTTCATACTTTGTGAACCATTCTCTATGAGAAGTCATGTGGAAAGATGCTCTAGAATCAATCAGCTAGACATCATCTAATGCCTGTGTAGCTAAGGCTGCAATGAAGGTGTCACCATCACTGTGAGAAGATTCGTTATCAGAAGAATACTTCTTCTTCTTCTTCTTCTCCTCTTTACAATTCTTTCAGACATGACCAGGTTTCGCACAGTTCCATCACTTCACCTTGGACTTCTTGCCAGGAGACTTTGATCTCCCTTCTGATTTTGATTTGGACTTATTGTCCTTCTTCTTTCCTTTCTCTTTCGGTCTTCCTTTGACAACAAGAGCTTCCTTCGCCATCTCAGAAGATTTCCTTCTCATCTCTTCTAACAGCAAAGATGCAACAACATCTTCCATCTTGAAATTTGATGTTGTACTTCCAATAGCCATCACCAAATGATCCCATGAGTCTAGAAAAGAACGCAGTAGAAGCATACATCGATCCTCTTCTTTAGTCTTCACACCAACAGATGTTAATTAAGCAAGCAACATGTTAAATGTGTTCAAATGATCAGCCACAGACCCTCCTTTCTACATTTTCAAAGTGTACAGCTTCTTCCTCAGGAACAGTTTATTCACCAAGGATTTCCCCTGATAAATAGATGCCAGTCTCTTCCACAAAGAAGATGCAGTCTTCTTTTCATGCACATTCAGAAGCATGAAGTCTGCCAAACAGAGCCTTATTAGCCCCTTAGACTTTCTATCTACAAGGTCCCAATCTTCTTGCTTCATGCCTGTAGGTTTAGTTCTAGACACAACAATCCACAAATCATGATCCACTAAGAGATCCTCCATCTTGAGTTTCCACAACTCAAAGTTACTGCAATTGAACTTCTCTATTTCAAACTTTCTAGATGTACTAGCCATCTTAATCTGTAATTAGAAATTGACAAACTTCTACAAGACTCCCATTGAACAGAATTGACTCAAAAAACCCAATGTACCCACAAGGATAACACAACTAGCTAGGCTCTGATACCACTTGTAAGGAAAATCATATGCGGAAACAATTCTCCTAACGCCAAAACCCCAGGGAAGAATGTAGATATACTTTTAAAAAATTTAATTACAGTTCAATTAAGATGCACTATGAAGTAAATATCAGAAACAGAGTATTTGACAATCGCACATAAACACTAGATATACATGGGAAAACCCTTACAGGAGAAAAACCCACCACACCAAGAGAAGTCACTTTGTATTATAGTAACAAATAAATACATACAAGTTTCAGTCTTATCTTTCTGATGTCTGTACAATAGCATTCACCATGAATAATCTTGTACAGGAAACTTCAAGTTATAGCCTTTACAAAACATAATACATTTACTGATCATACAACCACCCAACAATCCATTGACGCAACCTACCCAATCATAATCTGCAATCACAGAGTATATCCATGTCGATCCATGTATGTCGAGCTTCCTCACAGAACCATCACAATGAACAAACTTCCAACTGTTCAAATTTGGCTTCTCCTATTGGTCCACGAGAATCCACATAGGATGGTCTCACTCGGTCAAATGGCTTCACACTATATTGGCATGACGGTGAGACACAAGAGGTGTCTCCTCGATGCCCAAAGGCTTCATTGTTGATATCAGCGTAAGTCCCACTAGTCAATGAGATGATGTAGCGATCACCACAAGTCATACCAAATCCACTGAAATTCATTTCATTTATGTCGGCAAGAGGTTCCTCATCGGAAAGACATACCACTATTCACAAGTCACACCAACCTCAACATTCCTATTGGCAAGACTTACTGCTCGCCAAGAGGTTTCATCAAGCTACATTAAGTTATGCCAAAGCCATCAACAGTCACCAAGACTATCGTCTTTCGCCAAAGGTTTCACGAAGCTCTTAAGTCACACTGAAGCCATACTAATATTGGCAAGACCTTTTCCCATCGCTAAGACCTTACTCTGAGATCTCTAAGCTGCTCTGAGTGTACACCGTCGGTGAGACATTCCTTATCGATATAAGTCATACTGAACTCCAAGGCTTACCCTGAAGACTTCAAGATAAAAACTGTCGGTGAGACAATCATCTCACTGAGAGCTCATATTAAACTCCAAGACTTACCCTGAAGGCTCCAACATAAAGCATTGTCGGCGAGACATTCCAATGTCGCTGGGACTTCTTCCTGAGTGTTGAAGTCACTCTGAAGTTCCCCCTATCACACTGAGTCACCCCAACGCCCGATTGAATGGCATGTCAGCCAGAGATGTCTACGCGGTAAGAGGTCACAACGACTGCTCTATGTTAGAGCGATAGACTCCAAAGAGTAACCGTTCGGCAAGACTCTTGCAAAACATGATGCTACCAATCTGCTAGTCGGCTAGACATGATGGATGTCATACTGACTTGGCTCCAATGGAGGTTCTAGCCTGTGATGTTTGAGGCCCATATTTCCAACATTTTTGAATCATACAAATGTTGTTCAAAGTCCAAACAATATGTTAACGACTCCATGTATTGATCCAAGTCAAGGTAACACCATGCAAAATCAAGGTTACGTAAATCAAGGCAATGTTATTCCCAACCACAACAATGTTCAATTTCAACCTATCATGCCAAATCTAAGCATCATCCAAAATCAAAATATTATCCTAAATAAATTTCTCCATGATCCCATACAAACATTATAAGGATGCATTCCAAATCTACTTGAACAAAAACCAAATCAACTATATCAAGGGTGTCAAGATCAAATTTTGCAAGATCAAATTGCTTCACTTTCCAAAATAATTGACTCATTGAGCCAAGAGACATCTCCACCCCAAAATCAATACACTCTTCCATTGGTTAAACCATGTCATCAAAGCATTGAGTTGTTCCACAACCACATCAAGAAACATATCTCCAATGTCAAGAGGTTGGATATCAAGATCAACAACATCAACAATGATCTCGATCACCACATCTCGAAGATCAATCACCACATCTCAAAGATCAATCACCACATCTCCAAGATTAATCACCATAAGGTCAACTTAAAGTACAAATATCACAAGCTAACAAACAAAAATACACACCACTTGGGGAACCAATCGAATCATTCATGCAATAGTTGGTACAAGAAAATATCATCAAAATACCCTTTTATAAAACTTATCAAGAGCCTCAAGTTAAACCACCAGGGTATAATGAGAAGCACCTTTGTGATTTTCACAAAATAAAGGGACACACAACAACAAATTGTATTTGACTAAAAAATATCATCCAAGACCTTATTGATCAAAAAATAATAACTATTGAGGAAAATGATGAAGATTCAACCACTATTGATAGCATTGACAATCTCCTTACTACAATTGTTGAAAACAATGATCAAGATCTATCCATCAATAAGAACCTTGAAGATGTATCTACCTCATCTAAAGATCAACTCAATATACATCAAGAGTCACTTTTCAAGATCATGATGAAAAAACCCCCAACAATATCCGACAATGATCTATTTGAAGGAGTGATAACATCATTTGATCCTATAATCAGAGATCCTTCCACCAATGATCATTTTGACAATACCTCTACCTCATCCATTAAGTTTGAGGACATATCTCAAGAATTTACTCCAAAGCTTGATCAACATATTTCACCAAAGTCTATCAATGGTCCTTTCCAAGACATATTAACATCCTTTGACCTCATGGTTACAGATATTGAAGGAATCCTCAACTCAACATTTGATCCAAGTCCACTCAAAGATCAAGAGGATATTGAGTTGCTTCCTATGCCTAATGAAGACATCCAAGAACTCTTTATAAAAAATTCATCCTTTGAAACTAACCCATGTCAATAACTTGATCCAAAGCATGTTAAAAGCAATTCCAAAATTAATCAAGATCAAGAATTCATATCTCTAAGATACTACAATGATCTAATGGGAACTCTCCTATCTATACAAGATTTCACAAATAATGATCATACCCATATAGCACATACTCCATTTACCCATGAGATGCTTACTCCGAATGGACATGAAGGTGATCTTCATTCAAAACAAGAGTCTCATACTCTAGATATTATTACCAAATAACAAGAGTATCCTACTCTTAACATTTGTACACATGATCAAGATATAGAAAAATCTAGAGACATATCAGAAATGGGTCATGAAGAAGGCTTCTATGCAAGTTGTGAATCAGAAAAATCCTATGAAGGTATATCAAAAATAAATCATATCCTATTGCAAATAAAATGTTTCAATAGATGAATTATCAAGGCAAAGGATTAGGCCTACATGAATTTGGTATCCTAGAACTAGTGCAGATTATTGGAAATCCTAAGCATCAAGGTCTTAGTTATTCAGTACTAGGGGCAACTTCATCTGAAGCAAACATCAACATAGGGAGCACAAAGAATCCTTATGATGAAATTGATGTCAATATGACAACCAACCACATCATGAATCTTCGTCCATCCATAAACCAATCCAAAAATTGGGACAAACATCCGATGAATGATTCAAATCAAAGCACAAAGAACATTATCAAAGAAAAAGAAGCTAAGGAACATAATGGAAAAATCAAATACACATGGATACCAAAGAATACAAAGAAAGATTATCCCTATCAAACTCCATTAGTCAAAGAAACTATGGGGAAAAATAAAAAAGGGAAAAGTATCCATCAAAGATGTCCACAAATACAAAAGAAGGCTTCTCAAGTGACGTACAAAGTATATCAAGCAATTGGTCCTAATTCCATGCACACTTTTGTCTCCACCCATCATTGCTCATCTTCCCAAATTTAGAGAGTAAAAAATTCCAAACTATCAACCAATCTATCTTTTATTCCAAAACACACTCCATCCATGCCTCAACGCATGATATCCAATTCTCAAATTGACCATGTGTTGGTGGCAACCCTTCATCATAAGGATTCAGAAGGAACTCTGTCGTGATGTACACACAAAGACAAAGTTAACTCTGATATGAACAAAGTAGATCAGGAATCTCAAAAGTTACATTCAAGTGCACAGATCTTGGCAAAGCAATTTCTTCAAGTAGGATATCGATGACACATTATGATAGAAACATTTAAATCAATTCCAACAGGTGGTTCAACATGAGCTTAAAATCTTTCAAAAAATCAAAAAAATCAAAAGATATAAAAATTAAAAATAAAAAATAAAAAAATAAAAAAATGATTGAGAAAAGTAACGAAAAAAATTGTCCCCCAGTGAAAACCACTATGGTTGCACTTTGGACAGGTATCATGATGAAAACCTAGCAAACAAACATCATGTGTAGAATTGAGCATCTACATGTGCTAATTCAAGCGAAAGAATCTCATCCCATCCATAATAAATCCAACATTCCATCCATCTCATCCATAATAGATCCATTCATCCATAAACCATTGATCCAATCCATTTTCATCCATCTACATCCATAGTCCAAGTTATCTTGATCTTGAAAAAATTTGGTGTACACTTTACACTTGCTTATGGTAAACATCTTGACATGGGTCATTTTCATTTCCTACCCAACATTATCTAAGCCATGAAACATTATCCAAATAAGCATTTTTTATTCAAGCACCTTATCTGATCGCAAGAAAATATATATCCATCCATCCATACACCTATCCATGCATCCACCCATGACATTTCAAACATTTCTAGACACTAGGGCCAGATATTTACATCTTACTTCAGGAATAAATCTTGATCTATATCTTCCAACTTATTTGGTAATCCAAACATTGGAAAACATGAAATAAAATTGGTTCAAACATTTGTGAGCCAAAAATCCAAATCGCTAGCCCATGGCATATTTTAACAAGATGTTTCTTATCAAGCTTTATCTTTCATCAAACATCAATCCAAAAAATCAATATTAGTTGCATCTAACATGTGCTTCAACATCATATCAAATCATTCAGAACAATTTTTTTCCAAAATCAAGCTTCAAAATATTGATCAATCAAATCCAATCAATCCATCATCATCTCGAGATATCCTTCCAAGTCATTGTGTTGCTTAACACTATCCTTGCATTTTTTTGTATCCTCAACATTTCTATCATCATCAATCATGATCAATCAAATTCAATCAATCCCTCATCATCTTGGGATATCCATCCTAATCCTTGTGTTGCTTAACATTATCCTTGCATTATTGTGTATCCTCAATAATGTCATCATCATCAATCCATCAATCTGATCAATCAACCTTAGCTTAGTTTTCAACAAAATCCCAAATAGAGAACTGGTATCATCACATGTATCCATATCCAAATTGTCAAAAATGTGCAAAAAATCCAAAAACATAAGAAAATTAGAAAATCTAAAAAAAATTCATAAAATAAAAATAAAAATCCAAAAGTAGGTCAAAAGGTCGGTCAAAAAATAAAAAATAGAGTCATCTTGTCGAACTACAGGTATCTGAGCTCTAAATGTAGGAAAAGTTAATCTTTGATCATCCCCCAAGACACTTAGGTTAGTCCTTTAGGGCTCCTTCATAATAAACTGGCAATCCATTTGTTCATATTTCATCAATAATCGAGTCTGTGTTAGTCGAACTACATGGTCTCTACGTGTATAACATAAGCAAGATTAATATTTGATTAGCTCCCGAGGCCCCTAGGATAGGTCTTTAGGTTAGGTTCTTGGTCAAAATCTTAGAAAACACAAAAACATTAGAAAATTTGAAAAATAAAAATATTTGCAAAACACCTCAAAAATACCAAAAAATAGCCTTAAAACATTTCAAAACATCAAAAACATCCAAATATTTTAAAAAATCCATCCATCCTATCTCTCTTTCACCTGCAATAAACATTCACTTATCATAAATAAATCATCACCCTCAACCTTTGGTGAAACAATCGGAAATGAGTCTAGCAGGTTCAAAGTGAAAACTAAAATGTTAATGTCTCAAGTCTAGGTCAGTAAGTAAACAAATTGGTCAACTCTTGGTACTAATAGCTCATCATCCAATCAATCACAAAAAAATTGATAACATCATGTCCTAGGATGCATCCTTCCTACAATGGACATCAACATCAGGCATCACTGTAGTTTAGTATTGGCTAACAATATGAAGAACATTAGCTTGTTTCTTTACTTGATCTTTTTCTTTTGACTTATCTTATTGTGCTCATTCCAATGACCTCTCGATGATTTCTAAAAAAGGGGATTTAGAGAGAAAGGAATGGGGCAACAATCATTATCTTTTTATCTACTGTGCTTGTTGGATGTTCTTGTAATATAACCTTAGTCATGCATATTTTGTTTGGTCTATAGGGAGGATATTTTAGGTGTCTCGTTGACCACATAGGAAGGCTTTCCTTTCTATGTTTTGTTCTGAGATGTTTGAAATATCTAAATTGCATTGCAAATAGGGTTTCATATGCCAGGTGTGAACATGAGTACTCCTATTTGATTGTCGAGTCAAAGTCCATCACACTATGTACAACACCATCCTAGTTCAGTATACCTTGATGCATCATGACTATGTGTCTTATCAAACATAAGGTAAGTATCCCTTTTAAAATCCCAATTCATGATAAGCAATCAATCATCATCATCATCATCATCCTCTCTAATAAGGTCTCCTAGATCATGGACTTGTTGGATCCTCTTTCAACATCATCTCATTTCTTCTTTCTTCTCTTTGCACTAACATGGTACCATGACAGTTAATCAAAAACATCACCAATACATCCATCCTACATCCACAAACTATCAGCATGTTGTATATCATGCAAATCATATATAATATGAAACACTGATCATCTCACATGCATTGCATTTCATCATTGCATAATATAGATTGGTTATTTTAAGCATCTCATAAACCATCTCATTTTCATCTTCATCATAACCATCTATACGTCCATCTTGAAACTCTTTGTCATGAGATCGACCCTCAAATCAAACTTTTCAATTGATCTCTCAAGGGGGTAGTGTACTAGTATACTTCTTTTCATTGGGGCATCCGAAAACATAAAAAAAAAAATTTAATTTTAATCTTGGCAAGGTTATTCTTTAAACCAACACAACAGGTACATTGCTTCAAAGAGGGGAGAAATGTAGACACGTAAATTATACCGATTGATCTTGTGCACTTGATCCTAGTTCATTAACATCAGTTCTGCCTAAATCACTCCTTTACTAACCATTTAATTGAATAACCCTTATTTGATTAAATTCATCATATTTTATCTTTTAATTAAATAAATCCACTTTATTCGATTAAATCATCATCTTCTATTAATTAAATAAATCACTTTACTTGATTAAATCATATTTCATCTCCTTTAAATTTAGTAAACTAATTTATTTGATTTAAGTCTAACACCATCCCCTTTTAATTAAATAAATCCAACTTTATCTAATTAAATCTAATGTTAATTTTCCTCTCATTTTGATCTAAATAAATCTAAAAATCTAAGCTGAAGTGTCAAATCAACTAATCTCCATCTAAGTTAATCAAATCACGATTAATCCTAACTCTAATTCATCAAATCCTTTATATTTTGTAACTTGCACAAGTAAATCAATTTAATTGATTTATAAATTCTTCTTTTTTCATTCAAAAGGGCATGAAGTTGGAATATTCTTCAAATTTAAAATCTCCCTCCCAAAGGTCTTATCCTCCATCTTGACATTTATAACTCTTACAAGTCCTTTTTCTTGAGCCAAGTGGCATTAACTCGTCTTTCAACTCTTCCTCCACAAGCCATCTTTTGAATTCTAAATTCCACCTAATTGCATTTATCATGCACATTGATCAAAATGTGCTCTGCCTCTCTTCAATAGCATGTTGACAAGTGGCACAATGTCATTGGGTCAAGTTTAGTCCCACATTTATCCCATTTTGCATTCCTCCATCCTTATCCATTATAAATAGAGGCCTTCTCTATTTGTTTGATCATCCACAATCCATGTAAAATCACTATGCTCATTTGAATCTAGCATTATCATCAACATCATCCATATTGCATCAGAGTTTTCATAAAGTTTCATCAATCATAGCAAGGTTATCAAAATTTTGAATCAAGGAGCACACAATCATCATCATCATGAAAGCTTTGCAACAAATTGGGAATGGGCTTCTTTCCACATCAAAGAAGCACCAATTCCCCCATGGGATGCTAGTTTGAATGTTTTGAATAAGTTTTCTTAGCTTTCAATAGATTTCTTTGGATATTCTATCTTGTTTTCTTGTTCATTGCATTTAAATGAATTGCATGGGGAATGATTGATTTAGAATTTCTTATTGACTAACATTGTGTTATTTTTTTCATGTTCATACAGGTCTAGATTAACCATTTATACATCAGAAATAAAAACAAGGAGGTGATGCTACTCTGAGTCATCAACATCAAAGTAAGCTCGACCACTCCTTGTTTGTGATGCAACTAGAGGAACCATCACTACATCCTCATCAATATCATCATACAACACTAGAGAGAGAAGGTAATATCCATATCCCAAGTCAGTGTCACCTCCTCCATCAGAAGGGATATCAAAGAGCATGATGGGAGAATTGTGTTTTCCTCGACTCTTGTTTCCTTTCTTGGTCTTCCTCTCAAGCTCAGCTGGTTCCTTGCCCTTAAACTTTACCAATTCTTCTAAAATGACCCTACTCTTTAAGTTGTAGGTATTATGGAAAATAGTTTTCTTCCTTTGACCATGGACCTTCTTTTCTCTTTGGAGAAACAAAAGTCACATGGAATTCTTACTCGGCTATAGACATATCCTCATGACACTAAAACACTTTAATTCATCTAGACCTCCTAGTTGGATGAATTGACTCACCCGACTTACCCATTTTTCAAAACATAGGGTAGAAGCTATACAAAATCTAAATTGAGTGAAGACAAACCAACTTTAAGTCCTGAATTAAAATTGTAGGAAAGCACACCCATAAACCTAGACAATTTCAACAAGCCCTAGAAACATAAAACTCCTAGAAAAACTAGAGCATGAATTAAATAGAGCTCATACAAAGAACCAACTCACCCAAGATAAACACATCAATATCTCTGCAACTAAAAACTCGACACTCACACACTTCACATCCTTTGTTTAAACTCAAAATGGTGAGATCAAACAACAAACAATCTGCATTAAATAGATGATTTGGGGTGTGTAGCAATTAATTATTAAAGAGATCGTCATGCGAGTGAGTTGATAACTAAGCAACTTAGCTTTGAATTTGGACCGTCGATCTTTGAGGATTTAAATCTTCATCAATGGCAACCCAAAACATTGTTTTTGGCTATTTACAACTTGTTCCTAAAAATGGCGATACCACCTCAAAAGCTGCCATGTCTTCCCTTAATCTTCATTAGTCACCTATGATCTAACAATTAACAAGTATCCCCTATATATGCATAAAATTGGTCATGTCTAATTAATCCTGTCATTTAATTGAATATTTATTATTTAATTAATTTCTCTAAAGTCCTCTACATATGATTAAATTTAATTAATTTAATTATATTGTTCATTCACTTTACTCTTCCACCTTAATTAAATAAATTCACTTTATTTAATTATTTCACATTCATATGTCTACTTAATTAATTAAATAAATACCTTTTATTTATCTTAATTAATTGTCAGCTTTTGAATTTAATTAAGTCTTTTGATTTAATTAAATTTAAAACATTTCATTTCTCCTATTCAAAATCTTTCTTCTAATTAATTAAATATTTTATTTAATTAATTTTATCTACATGTCATTTCCTAAAAAATTAATTAAATATCTTTATTTAATTAATATCCTTCATATATTTTCAAATCATAATTAAATATTTTATTTAATTATGAAATCTTTTATTATTCTTCAAATCTTAATTAAATGATCATTTAATTGAGAAAAATCTCCATGCCACCCATAAATAAATAATTGAATTTATAATTCATTATTTATCTTCTTAAATCTTTCCAAACTCCTCTAAAAAGATGATTTTTTATCATCTCATCTTATCTCTTCCATAAATAAATAATTGAATAATTCATTATTTATCTTCTTAAATATTTCCAAAATCCTCTAAAAAGATGTTTTTTTATCATCTCATCTTATCTCTTCCATAAATAAATAATTGAATTTATAATTCATTATTTATCTTCTTAAATATTTCCAAAATCCTATAAAAAGATTATTTTTTATCATCTCATCTTATCTCTTCCATAAATAAATAATTGAATTTATAATTCATTATTTATCTTCTTAAAATCTTTCCAAAATCTTCTAAAAATATTATTTTTATCATCTCATATTATCTCTTCATATCTTTAATTAAATATTTTTATTTAATTAAATATCCTTCACATCTTTTCAAATTATAATTAAATATTTTATTCAATTATGAAATCCTCTATTATTCTTCAAATCTTAATTAAATATTTTATTTAATTAAGAAGATCTTTCATGTCACCAATAAATGAATAATGAATTTGATAAATTCATTATTTATCTTCAAATATTTCTTATATCTCACAAAAAGATGATTTTTACAATTCATCTTTATCATCTCATCTTATCTTTTACATGAAAGAAGAAACAAATCCTGCTTTCTGGTTTTTTCTATTTTTCTCTTTAGTCTTATCCATCTTCGACCATTCGATCTGCCAGGAATTTCACAGCCATTGATCACATCATCCAATCAAAAGCTTTTGAAAACTCTATATATACCGCTGCAAATCCAAGCATTGGTTCAATTAGATATTACTTGCATTCTAGCATTCTAGCATCTTAGCATCATTATTATTATTTTTATCTTTCATAATTTTGTAATCTTTCATTTTAATATTCATAGCACACTAATCTTAGCATAGCATTGCACGCATTCATCTTTGATCTCGTTCTCTAGGAAGACTATTTGTTGAGCCTAGCACACAATCTGAGAGCAAGCTGGAATTGACAAAAACACTAGAAATAGAGGACGATACGACGACATCAATGACAGAATACTGAGTTTGCATCCCTTTGTATTTGATTTTTTGTTTTTGATATAATGTCTTATCGGTGTGTTTGATTTGTTTTAATTTACATTCATTATTTATTGCACCACTTAAAATTGATCACACATTTTTGGCACCCACCATGGGGCTTTTGCCTCATTTTTAACATCTACTTGCAAGATTTCTAGTAGGTTTTTGCATTCTAAAGTTTGGATTTTTGAAAAAAAAATGTGTTTTAGTGCATATGTGGGTTTATTTAGCACATCCATGGCTTCTTTCAATACTTTAGTAGGTCTTTCAGCACATCCAGGAACTGTTTCAGCACATCTAGAGAATAGAAAGGTGCATCCATTTAGCTCACTTCATTTAAAATTGTAAAATATATATATATATATTTTACATTCTTAGATTAGCGCATTTAGGATTTATTTTAGAGCATTTATGATTTTTTGTAGCACTTATAGAATCTATTTTAGCACATTTACTTATTTATGTGGTGCATATAGGTGATCTTTTAACACATGTAGGTTGTAACTAAATAGGTTTCTGAGTCTGACGCCTTCCGCAGACAAAACATTTTCTAGCTTAAAATGAACCAATCTAGGATAGTCACATCTGGTTTTTAAAAAGAAGCAACCCTAGGGTAGACATGGATTAAAATGAAGCAATCTAGGATAGTCACCACAAATTGATTTTGTGGTTAAAATGAATCCCATGTTTTTTGTGAAGCAACATCTTCACATAGTTTAGATCATTGTGATTTGGGTTTTTAAAAAGAACATTATCTACTGTGTTTGTGGCAATAGGTCTATGCTCTCCCCTTAACTGGGTGACCAGAATACCAGACTTTCCTTTTACATTCATGCGATTTTAATGCTTTATTACATCCTGTAGAGGGCCTGCTCTTGTGGGAAAAAGTACTCACCCAAGAGGAATGACCCAAGTGGTTTCAAGTCAAAGCCAGACTATTCCACCCCACTATAAAATTTAAAGTGAATCTAGGGAAACCCACTATTTTTGATAGTGTGCAAGATAATCATCCCCAAAGCCTTTGTTCTAAAGGTTGGGATGTCTCCTGAGGGATTTTATTATTGCCGCACCAAACATAAACCCTTACTACAAACCTAGTGTAGTAGCCAGTCGAAGTCAGTTTTTGAACATCTTAATAATCACAATGCAAGGGGAGGGAAGAATCTGCCCCCAAGTTACTCACCATATAACTGCCAAGGACCATTTGCTCAAGGGACCCGGTATCCACTTCTGTCACTTTGAGTATGTGCCTAGAAAAGAAAAAAACACGGGCGCCCCTTCGGGGGTGACACAGCTGTGTGAGTTGACGCAGTTCTAAGATATGGGTTATGATTATTATGATGAACTACTTGAGTACTAAGAGTGAGTCTTCTTGAATTGTTTGTTATGTGCAAAACCTGTGAAAACACTTTTTGAAAAAAAAAATTGAGCATACACTTGATGTTTAGTATCGGGATTAAGAACAACTGTTTTCAGAGTGTTTGTTGTGTTTTCAATCACATTAATTCAGATAAAAGATCATCCAAAATGAATATGCAAAATTTTAGCTGAAACTACTCACAATTATTCAGAAAACTACTTTGGAAAACTGTTTTAATGCATATGGGGCATTTATTGGTGCATACTTGACATTTCTCTCATGCTTAGAGAATGTAAATCAACCAATTTTTTCAAGAATTCAATTGCTAATAGGATTAAGAAACCTAAGAAATATCTAGGTTACAAGAAAACTTTACAGTGAAGGAAATTTTTGTACAAGATTTGAAACATCTTTCTCCATTACCATAAATTTCTCCATAGGTACCAAGATTTTGTTAGGGTATTTACTAATGAATACGTTGTAGAGCCATTAGATTCACGAGCCTATTTTTAGAGAAGAGCTCTATCACAACGACACAATCACAATCAGCCTCTTGAGTTCAATTATATACCACAACCTTCTATTGAATATCCAACACATCCTAGTCAAATCCTTTAGTGAAATAGGCTATTTGATATACTTATCATTCTTCAAGAACAAGGATCAAAATCTTAAAAGTGCACCTTTCAAACAAACTTCTAATTATTGATTCAACTTCCCCCAATAGGATTCTGACATCCTTTATCATTGGAAGCCACAATCACAAATTAGGAACATCTTTTTGATCATATCATAAGATTTTCATCTTATCATATCAAAACATCATCATTTTTGCACTTGTCAAACTATGATATAAAGTCTAGAAGAACATCTCGAAATCATATGCCTGTTTTTGCAAGATCACAATACAATAAGCTAAAGGAAGATATTCAATAAGAAGATCATACCCCAAGAACTCAAGAAGAAGGTAAAAATAGCGATCCTCTTTGTAATGTGAGTCAAAATCCCCTTTTTGAGGACAACATGTCCAAAAGAGAAAAGGACCCGTTTACTTCCAATAGAGATATGAGAAAAAATTCTGAAGCTAGTGATGATGAACAAGATGAAGAGCATCGCCTTAGAGAAGTCGAGCAAGATCCTAAATTTCATAGAGCATTAGAAAAGATTTTAGAGTGCAACAAAGAAAAATATTTCCTCTATGCCTAGCAAAGGAGCTAAGTTGCCTCATGATTTTAATATTGAAAACTTAAATAAAGGTCTTGACGAGATGCCCTTGTCTGATGTTATTACTTTATCACAACAAGTTAAGGTACTACAAGAGAAAATTAAAG
>VDFB02284899.1:0-27552 GCA_007258455.2 Sequoia sempervirens
TGATCCCAAAGGTGACGTCCTTTGATCTTGGTTCTTCCAAATAAAAAGTTCGTGCAGGAGACCAGGAAGAAGTATGAAGACTCCGCGACCAATCAAAGAAAAATGAAGAAGCTTCCTGTTCTCCGATGTTAGACATTTCCGGTGCATCCTTTTATGCATCTTGTAAATATTTTTCGACATTTTCGAATGTCATTTTGTAAATTGTAAGTACACCAAGTCCAAAGATGTAATATTTTCAAAACAAATTACACTTTGACTTTGGTCAAAGTTAGGTGAGATCTCCTAAAATCGCTCACCTAACTTTCCCTGATTTTCTCAATCAGTTTCCTATTTTTGCTCATCCCTCTTTCTATATAATGTGAGGGATTTTCATTGTAAAGGGATCTTTTAGCCTTTTGCAACGAAGTGCTGCCCTTTTGTAAGCAAATTTGTGAAACTTTTTTGCTCATCCCTCTTTCTATATAATGTGAGGGATTTTCATTGTAAAGGATCTTTTAGCCTTTTGGAACGAAGTGTTGCCCTTTTGTATGCAAATTTGTGAAACTTTGCGTTCATGCTTTGTGAATGAGATTCAATCAATAAAGAAAAGGATTGCAAGCCAAACTTTGCGTTGGATTCGATACTTTTGTAAGTTGATTCGATTTGGTAGTGATTAGTTCAAGGAATCTGAAAGACTCTAAGTAGTTGATGTAAACTTTGTGTTACATTTGTTATTTAGATTGCATTGTATTTCTTTTATCATTGGTTGAATGATCTATAAGACTTTGCGCTTATAATCATTCATGCTCTTGCATGTTCTGGTTGAATGATCTACAAGACTTTGCGCTTGTAATTATTCATACTCTTGGATACTTTTGTTGGATGATCTACAAGACTTTGTGCTTGTAATCGTTCATGCTGTTCGAAGAATTGCTGCGTCTAAGAAGACTTTGTGCTTCTAACACGACAAACGGTACATCTACACAGATCCAACATTGAAAAAGCTACGGAGCGACTTTGTGCCTTCATGAGCTTTCCCTTTTTACTTTATTTTGTTTGTTATTAATCACTTCTGGTATCTCTACGCTTCGCTTTGACGAGATAGAGATATTGGTATTACTGCTAGTTGTTTGCTTCAAGTTATCAAGAATTCTGAACTTTCAACAAGTGAAGCATTGTAAACATCTTCTCTGAAAAAAGAGAGAAGGATGAATGTAACACACCCCCCCCACTCCGTAAGTTTCGTGTACATTTTGTAATTACTTGTTTGATTTACTATCGCTTCTGTTAGCAGTAAGAAGGGCGCCTCCCCTTTCCGAGAGGAGAGATTCACATCTCACATAGCTGTGGCTGAAGTCCAAGTTGTGTAATCTATCGAAAGCTGATTACATAATTTTCACCCAACACATTGGAGCAATTATTATTAAGAGCATTTAAGAGCAAGTCAAGACCAACATTTCAAAGCTTTGTTGCAGCAATTCAAGATCCTAACATCATGTCAAATCCTATGTGAGTTTATGTGTGTTCATGTTAACATTGTTTTGCGAATGCTAACACTTTTGTAGGTCTCCAAGCAATTAAAGCATTCAAGCAAATCAAGCAAGAAAGATCCAAGATCCTTGAAGTGATGTGTATGACTTCAATCCTTCAAGGAAGTCATTGAAGGGTGGTGAGTTGCAGCACTTTGTGATTTCATGATTCCTTCCTATCACATATCCATTTATCATTGACATTGGAATTGTGGAAGTGGAAACATTCACACGGAGTTTGACTGAGGCAAGCCCCTAAATGGCTTAACATTTCCTCTCTTTGTGAATGTGTGAATATCAGTTTTGAAGAGGATTAAAAGGAGTTTGAAGATAAATCATTCATTGTTGCACTTGAAGACCTACATCTTGTCAACCCACAAAAACTCAGTTACAGAAATATCCGACAGTGTTCCGACAGATCTGCAAGCAGAAATTTGAAGCTCAGATCTGATATCAAAGGACCCCGAAAACAAATCCAAAAAATGCCTACAAGGACACTCACGTCGTGAGTGTCCTCCAAAAACATATTCAAATTTGCAAGACAAGTGCACATGACTCTACTTTTCTCAGATCTGTTGTTCGAATTTATGTTACATTTTTCCAATTATTAGAATCTTACATTTTCCGTCTAGGGCACATAGTTCCATAGGATTATTTGGGGCAATTCAATTCCAATCCATTTCCAAGACTCAAAAGAATCAGATCCAAGCCTGATTGACTCACCTTTATGGTTGAAAGTCGATCTAATTAACTTGTGAATTTGCATCCTAATGAAATCTTAGAAAAGGTGGAATTGACCCTAGGTTTTGGACACTAAACTTAATGGATCCACTTTTCTACATTTCAGCTCCGAAAAGGATGGGTCTGGACTAGGGCACTCCACGCCCTTGTCCAACCATTTTTTGCTCCACTTTGGATATTTCAATGTCAATTTTTTATTATTTGAATTTTTAATTTTATTTGTCGGCTATCTATATTTGATTTTAGGAAATTAAAAGAATTGCATATAAATACTAGTTATTTTTACCATTTTAATCCCAATATGTTTTGGGAAGGCAGTTGAGATTATTATTGAGTAATCAAGAGCAATCAAGAGCAAAATTATCAAGATTATTGCAGCATTTATTTTAGTCAAGCATCATGTCAATCATTTATCAAGTTTTTTATGTAAGTTTGTTAATGTTTGTGTTCATTTGTCTTGTGAGTACTAACACTTGTAGGTTTTCAAATCAAAAATAAATATCTCCTTAAAAATTATGAGTGCATGATTTCTGCTCATCAAGGAATTCTGATCTAAGTGGTGAGTTGTAGCAATTTGTCAATTTATCACTTGTTTATCATTTAGCTTATGCCTAATCAAGGATAATCTCTCTTTATACATCATCATAGCCATTATGGAGGAAGAAATACCAAAACAAAGTTTGACTTAGACAAACCCCTATATGGCACAACCCTTCCCCCTCCTTTATGTGTGTGGGTTTTTAGATCTAAAGCAAATTGGAGGAAGATTGAGACTAATTGTTCATCCATGCATTCAAGCCCTACTAGTTGTTGAGACACAAAAAGTGGATTTTAACAATAACAAACAAAGTTTTGATAGTGACTGTTGATGTGTTTTTCGTGACCGCACCAACGCAGAATAAAGTCGTCAACGGCTACCCTATTCTCTCTTGATCAAAGTATCTAGCACGCTAAGATTGCGAGAGAGTTCGTGCGTTCAACTCCAAGGTTCTTTTAGTGCGAATAGGCTCAGTTGGCTCAATGTGATTTGCTAGTATTTCAAGGGGACTTACGGAATTGTTCGGCAGCGGAGAAAGGAATTCAAATGCTCGAAAAATTTGTCTATGAAGCGCGGGTTTCCTATTCTAACCAGAAAGTACTGAATTGAAATGGTGTAAGGTTAAGAAGGCTCTAATTTACTCTAAGGCGTGGGACATGGCAATCAATTCTCACAAGCTTCAACTAGGCTCTGCTTTGCCTCGCTTCGGACAGCCTCCACAGAACCGGTGCAATCTTCAGAGGAGTAGCTCAAGGTGTTCCGATCATAATTCAACGTGAAGACACTGTCACAACGACGCATACCAACGTGTGAATCACAAACGAAGTTAAGTCCGCGATGTTCCAGTTGACCACGCAAGGCAAACTCACCATCAGTGAGCCCACTAGTGGTATGGATAGACGAAGTTTTGCTCAAATTGAAGACCACATTCCACAATTCCTAACATTTACTTTGCATGAAATGAAATTATGCTACTCTACGCTACTTGAAGTAGAAGGGATGAAGAAACCTCGCTAGCTATCCATAACAAAGACGAATTTCACCATCAATGAAAAGATCTTTTATTATGAAAGTTTTACACAACAATCTCTTGCAAAAGTTTTCGAAGGAAAACTTTCCTTCTTCTTCAACTACACTATCAATCTATACTAAGTTACTCTAAGCTATCCCTCTACTCTATGTTTACTGTCTAACTTCTACTCCTAATTCTAATGAATTACAAATGAGGGGGACTCCCCCTTTTATAGATGGCCAAGTCCAACGGACGGCTCAGATTACAATTGGCTGGATGGCCCAGATTTTGCCACCTCAGCCCTAAACAAGATTCTCCCTAAAAACCGCCACAAAGAGGAGTGGGGTAATAAATGAGCCATTAATGTCCATCATCCTTCTAGAAGATTCCAACCTTGAAGTGCGTTCACACTGTTCTTAATTTTCTTCTTGACGTCGTTCTTCAACTTTGCTCGAGCTTCCATTCTTTTCTCTATCTTGAGTTTTGAAAGCGCTTCTTCTTTGTCACTAAGTCCCAACACTTAGCCATTTTCTTGCAACTTTTCTTCCTTCGAGGTTGAAATGTCATCTTGGATCACTTAAGTCATTACCGCTTGGTCTCGACGTTTCTCCTGCAAAACAAGCAAGGAAAAGAGCATTAGAACACTTCATGATATAAATTCAACTTACTTTCTAGGATTTTCACGCTCTAACTTCCAAGTGTTCATCGTCTTCAGTAGCCAACTTCGCGTTCAAATTCTTCATGCCTTAGCCAAATTTCCAACCCATCTTGCATTCTGCCTGGCACACCTCACTCTGATCCTTCATCCAACTCAGGCTCGAGAAGAAATGCTTTTATCAGGAATTTGGTCAAAAATTATCTAGGCGCCCAACTTCAAATTCATCTGCCAAGGCGTTTTATCTTCACAAGCATTTATTTCCTTGCCTTAGAAAATTTCTCAAATTTCCCTTAGGAAATTCACCAACCCGGCGCCCATTTAAAATCTTTACCCTGAAGGCCTTGGCAAGCTGCAGAGGACCTTGAAATCCACTCCTTGTCGAAGATCTTCAGTACCCAGAAGAGAATTTTCTTTAGAACGCGTCGAATCCATGGGTACCCAACGAACGGGTTCATTTAATTTTCTTGAATTTTGAACCTTAGAAAATATTCTTTCATCAAATTTAAATCCGTTCTTCATCTCTGTGAACATCCTGTTGCTCTGACTTGAGAAAAAAAAAATTTAAATTCATCTTGCATTGTCATCGTCTTCTGACTTCATCACTGGCAAAATTCACTCGGAATTCAGGAAAATTCTATCACCTCGAAGTCTAGGGGTATTTTCTTAAGGAAGAAAATATTTGTGCCTTAGAAAATTTTTGAATCATTTAGCATCTTGAAAATTTTGCCTCAGGAAACTTTTATTAACTCATCTAGAAAATTTTCCTGTGGTGAAGAAATTCACCTAGACAAATTTTATTTAAAATGCCTCGAATGTATCTTGTATGCCCTGAAGAAAATATTTTCCTTTCTCAACGCCCAACATATTCATCTCCATCACCTTAGGCGTATTTTATATTTGAAGAGGACACTTTAAATTTCAACGCCAAACATATTATCTCCACCCTTACCTTAGGCGCACCTCATACTTGGAAGAAATAACTAGCCACGCCTAAGCCAATTTCACCTTTCATTCATATCAACTTGGGTGCATTCCATATCAGCAAGAGTATTTCACCTTGCATTTTTAACGCCTTGGCAATTATCCCTCACCAACTTTGCCTTGTTTACTACCTTTCACCTCACATTTATTCTTTACTTGGCGCATTCAAAGGGGGTAGAGGAAAGTCAACATCATTTGTCTTCTTCCCAGCTTGCATGGCGCATATTATATTTGCTAGAGGATGGGCGCATTTTGAAGGGGGTGGAGGATAAAACTTTCAATGCCATCTTTGACCTCTTTGACCTCTTCCTAAATTTGGGCGCATTTTACTTGTACAAGAGGATTTAAGATTTTGTCTTCTTCTAGGCCAAGTTGGGCGCATTTAGCATATGGTAAAGGATAAACATGTTGACCCTTTGACTTTCTCTTCTAGACATGGCGCATTTTGCTTGTGTAGAGGGAGGAATCTTTTTCAACACCTTAGCTTTTGTCCTCACATGCCTTGATTTGGGCGCATTTTGCACCTCATGAAGGATGAAAATTGTTGACTTCTTTGACCTTCTTGAGAGGTGGGCGCATTTTAGCATGTGAGGTGGACGAAGCTCATACTTAGAAAAATTTTCAAATATCTTTCACCAACTTTCCCTTGGGCGCATTTTGGCATGAGAGGAGGATGAAACTCTTTGACTTGTTGACTTCCTTGGGCGCATTCTTGCCTTGATGAAGGATGGGCGCAAATGAAGGGTGGTGGAGGACGAGTTCTTGCCTTAGAAATTTTTTCAAAATCAATCCTCAAGGTGGGCGCATTTTGCTATATGTGCAGGATGAAACACTTTGACTTCCCTTGACTTCTTGTGAACTTGGGTGCATTTCACCCCTTGAGCAGGACGAAACCTAGGACTTAGAAAAATTTTAAACTTTCTCCTTGAGGGTGGGCGCATTTTGCCTAGGCAGGTGGATAAGCATCAACACTTAGAATATTTTGAACATGCTTTGACTTGAGAGGAGGGCGCATTTTTCCATAGGAGCAGGATGAACTTTCATACTTAGAAAAATTTTCAAACATGAGACCTGCTGGAGTGGGCGCATTTTGAGGTAGCTGGTGGATTTTTCTCAGACTTAGTAATTTTTTCATCGCCTTCACCAGTTCCTTCGTGCCTTACTATTTATAGTAAGCCCTTCAATTCTTGCACTTCAAAAGCTCATAATGATTTGAAATTTTGAACGCTGGATCTTCACGACTTCATCAACCTATTGAGACTGCTATTTCGGGTTGGCCTGCTATTTTTAGCCCATTTCCGAAGGTGGTCTGCTATTTATAGTAACTGCCTGCTTCTGATATCTCCGCAACTCTGTTTGATTTGAAATTTGAATGAGGCGCTCCTCACCACGTGACCTGCCTGCTGACATCGGCGCATGCAACTGATTTGCTATTTTTAGCCTATTTCCAAAACGACTTACTATAAATAGTAAGTGCTCCGTTTGTCTTCAAATTTTACCAGCAGATAGCTTGAAGGATGCTGATTGCGGTGGTTTACACCAGTTTTCAAAAATTCTGACTTTTTACCCCTCTTTTAAGGTCCCGAAGTTGAAAACCCTAATCTGCTCTGCATGCATATCAAATAATCTCTATTTGTCCTCGTTTCTGCTGCATTGCGATCAGTTCGTGATTCTGAAGTGCTGGGAAGCGGCTGCCGGGATGCACCTGCTAAAAATAGTAAGTTCCTCACTGAGTGACCATCTTCGTTTGCATGTCACATCACTGCGAAGCTCTCGAAAACCCATAAGGAATATGCAGACATGCAAAGAAAACCCTGACATGCAAACCCTAAAAATAGCCTCCGAAGGCTGAACTCTGAAAGTCGTTATCTCGTTTTGCATGTTACACTGTCGCGAAGGTCTTCAAAAACCCAGAAGGAATCTCCAGGCATGCATTGAAAAACTCTGTGTATAAACCCTGAAATTCGCTCTAAAAGCCAAACTGCTAAAAATAGTAAGTTGTCTGTTTCAGCTCAAATTTTGCATGCGAGTAGCTTGACCTGTTCTGAACGCAGTGTGACTGTTAAAACTTCAAGAATGCTGAAGGAATGCCTAGAATTACACACTTACTAAAAATAGTAAGTTGTCAGAATCTGACGAAACTTAGCTGGAAACCTACTAGAAGCATGCTGACAACAACGTTAGTCTCAAATTTCAACTTGATTACTTCATTTGATTATAAATTGGCTGAGAGTTCAAAACCCTAATTTCATGGACTTGGCCAAAATTTCACATCAGACGGGTACATCCCGGAAAAGACAGACAACAGAAAAGAGAGACAATGAGAAAACAAACAAAAATCAAGCCAAAAGTTTGGAACGAAGCAAAAATTAGGGGGTCCCCATTTGCAATGGGGCGATGTGTGAAAAAGGTCACAACAGTGACCACGAGAGAACAGGACTTGTAGACAAAGAGCTACAGGCTTGTGAAATCGGATCCTAAAAAGTAGGAAGCCAATCTAGAGCGTCCCACGCCCTTGACTAGTCATTTCAACATTAAATTTATATGCTAGGTTCCTCTATGTTTGTCCTCTACATTTCTAGAATCTATTTTTGGGCCTTTCTATTTTGTATTTCTCAAAAATCATCTAAATTAGTTGCATTTTCATAGTTGACCTAGGAACATCATTGCATCATAAAATTCAATCAATTAATCATCAACACCCCTACACAAAACATGGATTAAAACCTTGACTCACCATTTTGGCTCTTCCATTGAGGTTTGTAGCCAAGTGGATATTAAGATCACTTTTAATTTCAATAATTGCAAAGTAGATCTAGTTCATACTTGCATTCCAAAATTTGCATTAGGCCATCTCAAAATTTGAAAACAACATCTGAAAGTGTTTACATGATCATTTAGGCATATGCATATAGCGAAAAAGTGAACAATTGCATTGTTTAAATGTGGCAAAAAGATAGAAAATTTTCATATTTCCAAATTTTTCAATTTAGGATCAGTCAATTGCTATACTATACAATCTAAAAAATTAAATCTTGAATTGTATTCATTCCTTCAAAACTTTCAAAACTTGCATGCATTATTGTCTTACATATAGCAAAACTTTAATTCTATACATTTCTGCATATTTGCAAACTTTCAGACCTAAACAATTACAGAATATGACACTTAGACACTATTGAACACATCCAGATTTTGAATTTGATAAAAATACCTTGCTGATCTAGGATGCCTCGTGCTCTTTTCTGCATCATGATTTTGTCTTTGTGTTTCTTGTGTGGTTTTGCTTTCTATTTTGGAAAATTGTTTTATTTGTTGTGACTGTACTAAACTTTCATGTCATAGTAAGACTACTTACGTGTTTTAAATCTCATATGACCTTCACAACCTGGTGTCTACTGTTAATACCCCTCTTACATGTAGTTTCAGACTTATGGTCTCCCAGACTGCAATCACAACAGTTGTAGAGCCTAAGTCGTATAACTCTTTCACACAATGTATTGCCTCCACCAAATCCATTTTGGATTCCCTCTCTAATCCTACATTACTAATGACTTTGTCATAATCCAACCTTCATGTGAACTTAGATGCCACTATTACCCATGTTCCTAAAGATAAACTAAAACAATTAAATAAGGATTTAGAAAGTCTTTGAGTTTTCCTAAGTACCAAGCCTTTGGCTGGAGAGACAAAACCTATTACATGGAAAATTTTAGAAAGGTAATAAATAATTCCCAAGGCATATAAGTGTTTCATAATATATTAGAATTATCATGCATTAGCTAATAATTAATTAATCTTGAATTGATTATTAATTTAATTTATTCTAATGCACTTAAGCTAAAATTAGGAGTGTTTTTATGCTTTATTAGTTGAGTTAATATTAGATCATTATGTCTCATCTCATGTGATTTTGACACTTGTCATGATCTAATCCCTTTCTCATTTAGGGTTTTGCTCTTATAAGCACTCAACCCTTATTGTAATTATATTTTGAGCTTTCATATCTTTTTGAGAGTCTCTTGCTTCTGTAGCTTTTTCTTGTTGAGGAATATTGCATATATTGTTTGCAGATCTCTTCCGTGGAAGGTGTATTTGTTTGTTGTTTGATCTTGTGCCTCATGGTTTTGTGCTTATTTCACAATTCTAACATGGTATCAGAGCGTGGATTCATCGAACCCCTTCTCGATTTATGAGATTTTTTTCTTCAACAAGGGTTACAGGTTTCAGATGTGACTCCTCTTTGCTTTTTTTACAAATTTTGGAGGTGGGTGTTTTTCAGTGCATTTTTGTGTGAAAAGGACCTCGCCATTAGATTCAGAGCTGTCAAGAAAGTCAGATTTGACTTTTGTTTTGCCTGATTTGGGTTCCTAACATAGATCTATGAGGGTTTGAAGTGGTTGCTTTATTTCAAGATCCCGAGGGTAGCTGCATTTTTGGTGCATTTTGAGCCAAAACGAAGGTTTCCATTACGCTCAAAAGGCCCAAAAACCTTAAGATCCCCTGTCAAATCACCAAAATTCGTGTCGAGAGCTTTTGAGTCAAAAAAAAATTGCCAGGAAGGTCGTACAACCTCCCCAACACGCAAATCGAGGTAAATTTTTTTATAAAAACTATTTGTTTTCCTACACAAATATTTTAAAAAATAATATCGAATTAAAAAATTATTATGTAAACCCCTTTTGGGTTGGCAGGTTTTTTTATTGTAAGAAAGATATATATTGAAAAAAAAATTCCAGCTTTGGTACTGCAAGGTACCTTCCACCCCTGCGAGTGGCAAGCCCCTTGGGCCCCGCACCCTTGCATGGTTACCAAGGTACCGCCGACGGCGACACCTTGGGCCCCATGCAAGGGGCGCGGGCTAGCCAAGCCGCCCAAAAATAATTTTTTAAATAGTTTTTTTAAAAAACAACGTTTCTTTTATATATTTTTTTAACAAAGAAAATATAACAGTTTTTTTTGTATGTTTTTTAACTTTAAAATAAAACATGCATTATTTATTTTTTTGCAAAATAATTCCACATGTACCTAGTCGGAGGAGATTTTTACCCAAGCTCTAAAGTTCGCGGCATTTTTTTGCTACATTTGGCATAGTTTTTTTTGCTAAGCTCAGCCCCTCTTCATTGAGCTTTTCGCTTTTGCACCCAATATTCTAGAGGCCATATCTCGGCCATACGGTAGGCTTTTTAAGTGCAACTTTTTTTTGAAACAAGGTAAAATTTCACACTCTTTACGGTGATGTAGGTGTTTTCCAGTTTTGGATTATGGTTTTTTCCAGAATTCTGTTTTCTCAGTACTATTGTTGTTCAATTCTCATTTTGGAGATTTCAACGGACAATATCTTTTGCATCCGGACACATTTTTGGGTGCCATTTTTTTTAAAGTGCATGTTTTTTAGCATGTAGTCCTTTTTTGGACATTATGGGCTCCCATTGTATGCACTTGTTATTATGTAGACACGTTGACAAATTCTGGTGTATAATTTTTGGGGATTTCGCACATCCTATCGTGCCTATTGTATTCGCACTATGATATGAAGTGCCATGGGGGGGTTGATGTTTGTCATCACACCTTTGTCAAAAGAGTGTCCCTTCCACGACAACAGTGAATCCCAATGATTCTTGCCTCATGCGTGTGTGCCCTAGTTTGCACTCTTTTATTTGCAAGTTGTTTCTCATACATGCACTTCTTGGTTTCACACAGTTTCAGTGTACCTATCATGGCTCTCCCTTTTCAGCATTATGGGGGGTTTCCACTGTTGGTGCTAATGCTTCCTTGGTTTCACATCGGAGTGATCTACGTAACTAGTTCTTGTTCCTATGTACTTTCAGATGTAACGTACATCAGTGGTTGGTTACTTGCATTTGAGGTGAGATGGATCATTTACCATATGAACATTCTTACATTCATGATTCTGGAGGCAACCTTTCATTTTCATTTGATCAGAGACTTTTGGTACTTGTGTCGTTTGTATCTTCGAGTTGTAGATGTTTTCCTTTGTTTTCCATCTAACTTGAGTAGTGTCATTGAGGACACTCATACAAATTATTGTCTTTCTCATGATCAGTGTTCTACAGACTAGTTGGTACCTATATTGTTGACTTGCATCTTGCATGTTGAGAAGTGTCATTGGGGTCACTCATGCAAATTCAAGTACCACCTGTATCTTCAACTTCCAAATGTTTTCCTTTGTTTTCCATATGATTTAAGTAGTGTCATTGGGGGCACTCGTGCAAATTATAGTATTCCTTGATCTTGACATTTGTATCTTCGATTTTCAGATGTTTTGCCTTTGTTTGCCATCTAATTCAAGTAGTGTCATTGAGGGCACTCATGCTGATCCTGATCATCATTTTTTTTAGTGGAGGTTCTTCATTTTAGCACCATACCAGTCTTCATTCAACAGCAGTCTACAGCTTCTCAATGCTTCTGCGATGTTCTACATGTTCCTATTTTTTAAGACATTATCTTGTTTGGAGGCTTCTTCAGTCCATCACTTGGCTTACATCTCTTTTTGGAGTAGAGTTTTTCCCATGAGGTTTTCTCTATTTCTTCGCATTATAGAGATCTTCTGTTTGTACATGGGTACCTTACATGGCCTTGTTTTTCGGGACCAATCATGCATTCTATTTTTTAGGGTTTTTAGCTACTCCCTAAGTTCATCTTAAGGGGGGTGTTAGAATTATCATGCATTAGCTAATAATTAATTAATCTTTAATTGATTATTAGTATAATTTATTCTCATGCACTTAAGCTAAACTAGGAGTGCTTTTATGCTTTATTGATTGAGCTAATATTAGATCATCATGTCTCATCTCATATAATGTTGACACTTGTCATGATCTAATCCCTTTCTCATTTAGGGTTTTTCTCTTATAAGCACTCAACCCTCATTGTAATTATATCTTGAGCTTTCATATCTTTTTGAGAGTCTCTTGCTTCTATAGCTTTTTCTTGTTGAGGAATATTGCATATATTATTTGTAGATCTCTTGCGTGGAAGGTGTATTTGCTTGTTGTTTGATCTTGTGGCTCGTGGTTTTGTGCTTGTTTCACAATTCTAACATAATCTAGCTCACATAATAGATGCCAACATAACTACAATAGCTAGTTGTGTTCAAGCGTTCACCAATGCTCAAAACCAATTAGGAAAATGAGTTTCATCACCCACAACCATGTCTTTTATTCCCACATTCACACCTCCAACCATAGTATCAACGATACAATATAGCAACGGTATAAACCCAAGCTTAGGGCTTCCTAGTGGGAATCCTTATAGTTTTGTATTTTTATCCATAACATCACCATCACCTCTCATAAACATGAAAAACAACAACCCACAAGTCATATATACTAGTTCACCATATTCACCAAACTCTCACAACATGTCACCCAATGATCTAATGATAAATTAACTTTTACAAAACATGTCATTATTTCAACTTGACAAATTTCAACCTTGAACCAAAATCAAAATGGTAAACCTCCACATTACCTTACACATAACCCATTGTTGTTTTCTATCCTTAAAACACCTATACCTTAAAATATTAAAATACCCTGATTTGAAAAGTATAATGGTAAGGGAGATCATAACAACCATGTGTCAACTTTTACCATATTATATAGTGACTTCATTTTTGAAGATGAGATTTTAGCAAAAATATTTCTTAGAACATTGAAAGACATCAAATTGGAATGGTTTTGCACATTTCCAAACAACTCAATAACTTCTTTTGCACAACTTGTTAGTACATTTATTCAACATTTTCAAGTAAACATTGATCCTTAAGTGACATTAATAGACTTAATACATTGCAAACAAGGACCTAAGGAAAATATAATAGACTTTAGAGGACAATACCTATTGCTTTACTCATAAATTTTTTATAATCTTCTCGATACTGACATCTAATGAGTGTTTACAGGAAACTTGCAACCTAGTATTCGAGATAAGATATTGTTAATGAAGTAGCCATCTTTTACACACTTGTGTACAACTCTTCATGCTTATCAAATATTGGTTAGTCAATATGAAGAAGGTACACCTTCATCAACTCCTATTGATCAATCTAAAGTCGTACCTCAAAATAATTATTTGTCATTTAAAAAGAAAAACAAGAGCTTTCTCAAGATAAATACTCTTCAAACCACCAATAACATTAAAACATAAGTTATAGTCATAAACACAAATCCCTATCTATCTAGGCCAAGAGATAGGCAATTTTCACAATTACTTGATTCTCTTCATGTGAGAATGTTGCAATTGCTAAAAAAGAACTTGATACAACTCCCTCCGATTAGGCCTATTGACACAAGTAAACCTTTACCACCAAACTTTGACGCAAAATAATTTTATCAATATCATCATACACCTGGACACGATTTGGAACGATGTATGCAACTTAGGCACCAAGTGCAAGACCTCATCGACTAATCAAATCCAGTTTGCTAGTGTTAATGACAAAGGAAATAAATCAATCTCACCACCTAATCAAAACTTGCAAATATTCGCAAACCCATTACCTAGTCATTCATCCAAGTTTATGTAATGTGGTGATAATTATGAAAAAGATGATGATTTATCCAACATTTCAATACAATAAAAGTTCAACCTTGTAAGGACCAAACCACTTTGTTTCCTAACATTGCTTTTACACATATTGATGCATCCATACATACACCCAATAGTCCTCTCTATATTACATGTCAAATTATTACAAACCCACAAGGGGGATACTCATGGATCCTATGTCTCTAGAGAATGTGATCATTGAGGAATTTCTATTTGTGCATGAACTTTACAAAGATAATTATGAACAATCAAAAGCATGGCTAAAAACTCATAACGGTTTTGTTCACCCTATGATAGGTCTGATAACTCTCATAGCCAAAGTTGGACCTAACCAATTAGATGTTTCATTTACCATCATTTTGATGTCGGAGGGTGTTGCTACAATAGTGTGTCTCACTTCTGGGACGTGCTGATTTTTTCCTAAAATCATTGTTTTAAGAAAAACTAATGATTTAAGTCTTGAGAGGCTCCATCTAAAGGGTTTTAATTGAAGAAGGATATATAAGACCCCCTTAGATCAAACCCCCTTGGATAGAACCCCTCTAGTATTAAATCATACCAACAATGGAGTCTCCTTTGCACCTATCAAAATGTTGGTAAAAAACCACTTCTTCTTTACATTTTGAGGGATTTAATAACACCATTTAAAAATAATATTTTACAATATTGTAGCCCTCAAAACGAGTTTTCCAACAAGTATAGTTTTGATATATTTTCATTTTATCATGTATTTAATTTTTAATTTTTACTAAACATAGGTTTTCCTTTGAACATCAAACTCTTTGTTGTGTGTTGGCATAACAACTAGCACCTCTGGAGTAAGAGTTGGTACGGACAGCTATGCACACTACGCAATGAGTGCTCTTCAAATTAGGAGGGGAAGCTCCCTCGTTGTGCTTGACAAAAGTGCTTTGAAAAGGAAAGTAAACTAATCTAAATCCTGTCTTTTTGTCTCAGCTGTAAGAGGTACAAGGCTTTCTCGAAAACTATATACGTTGTAGCTAAGCATTTTCTGGTTTCGCAGACTACTAACTACAACTAGGCTTAATTACTTAAAATCTATCCAATTTCCTCAAGAAAACAGAGCATGAGGAAATGGAGCAAGGATGACTATCTGACGATAAACAAGTATAGATTCTCAACTTGAAAGCAAAGTGGCACATCTATCAGCTCAATCTAAACAAGTTTATTGGAAACAACAATATACGATAAACTAAGTACAGATTCTCAACTTGAAGGCAAGGTGGCACAACTATCAGCTCAATCTAAATAAGTTTATTATTCACACACATCACACGATAACCAAGTATAGATTCTCAACTTGAAGGCAAGGTGGCACATCTATCAACTCAATCTGGACAAGTTTATTGAACACAAAACAGATTCGATCTAACTAAGGAAAGAATTCACCATTATAATTGCATGAAACCCAAGTGGCATAACAATTCATCATAATAGCAAAAACGCATGAACAGATACAGAATGAGCAATATTGAAGGCAAGGTAGGCACAGCATATATTTCTCTCTTGTGCAAAAGTTATGTACAGATGAGCAAAAGCTCTTATTTATAGACATCGAAAGGTGTAGAGAACCCTAAAATCGCCTTGAGTCAACTACAGTCTTGCAATGCATGCAAGATTTATTGCTAAGCCCTAATAAAGTAAACTATACAGTTAACTTGGAAAACTACCATCAGTTAACCAAAACATCTAACTAAAAAAAATGGACAATTGTGCAAGCATGCACGTCCTTATTGAAAGCATGTTAACTAGAACACTACCATCAGTTAACGTAAACCCTAAATAAAACTCCAAGTGAATAAAGCTGATCTCATAATAGATATGCATGAGATAAGACAACGAGTTAACTTGAGAAGGTAACGTCAAGTTTAACTCCTGTGTATAACGTCTATTCTGAGAGGTGGGAATTGAACTCTACTGATCGTGATCTCGAGCAACCAATCCCTCAACGAGATTGTTAACTGCATCACTGTCTGGAGCTCTGATACTCTGTCGAAGAATGCTATGCCTGCGCAGCATGTCCTCACCAGCTGTGATCTAGGACTGAAGTTCACCCCTACTCCTTGTTGCTTCATCGAACAACGCTGACATGACTGTAAGCTAATTAATCTTACAACCAATGGTCTCCCCACTGAAAATAGTATGAATGAGTGCTTGGAACTCTGACTGAACATCAGTAATCAATATACGCACCACCCTTGATCTGATATCGCACGGTAAGTGAGATACTAAGGTTCTCACAAACCGGAGTGCACTAGTAACGTGCTCTCTACTCTCAGCCAACTCTGACGCCATAGTCTCCTCTATCTTTGCCTTGAAAACCAACTGTGTTTTCCAAGAGTAGATAGCTTCTCTATCTTCTGCATCTATGACTGATTCATATGCCATACTCAGGTGAGCAATCATAATCTCATCCCGAGGTTGTTAATTGCCATGTCTCGCTCCTCATCCTGGAGACGTAGACGGAGCTCTCGTGCATTGTACCGCAACTGATATAATTCTATAAGCATAGAACGGCCTCTAGCAACGAACTCCTCCTCCCACTCATCCAAACGCTTGCCATATGCAACTAAATGATTAAGTTGACCTTGTTCTGCTAGAGGCTCAAGCATCGGCGGGAGTGTGGCAATAACATCTGACCTGTGTACAAGGCTAGAAATAATGTACTGACGAAGCTGTCTGATTTCAGCCTTGAGGGCTGCCTTATCTTCTTCGTCTTTCAGCATTCTATCCCTGGTACTGTCTGTAGCAACATGTAGGAGATCAACCTGAGTCTGGCGTGTGCTACGACCAAGGTTGACTGTAATAACTTCGAAGTCCTGAGATTCCAACTCATCCAAGCTGTTACCCTGTGGAGGTATAGTGGTCTCGACGACGATCTCCATGTCAGTATTCCTCTCCACGTGGACCATGTTCATGATCCTCTTGTCTGGCACATCCTGGTAAACCTAATCAAAATCTGAATGATTAAGGACATAGGATGGCTGCCTCCTCTTCCTTCCCAGTTGAGCTTCAATCCAAGACTGATCTCGGCTAATGCTACTGGAAGGGTCTGTACTAGCAACAGGAGGCTGTGACGAGAGTGAATATGTAGAAGAACCACTGCGAGATGGGGAGTCTAAATCCAATTCAATGTGAATTGGTGCTGGTGATTGCTCCGGAACTGGTGTAAGAACTTGAGGCTGAACCTCAGGCACTGGCGGATTCTGAACTGGCTCTCTATCAGGCTCTGTGTGTGTATCAGTGGCAAGCGCCTTTCCTTTTGAATTGTTTGGCGCTTGACCTTTCTTAGGAGGGTTACTCCTCTTCTTTTGTTTAGGTTTTGACGAGGAAGGTAGCGAAGGATTCACCACTGGCGGCTCTGCTCTAGGCACACTTACTCTCCTAGTCTTCTTGCTGTCAAGGTAAAGTATATTGTTTTGAATAACTCTACTTGACCTCTCTTTTACTGTTGCGTACTCCTTGGCGTACCAATCAACTGTTGGCAGCGACTGTGTGTCGACCTGCTCTCTGAAAAACTAAGAACTTCTCCCTCATCATCTGATAAACCTCCCACATCTTCTGACAAGAAAACAAAAATCTGTGAGAGAGAAACGGCCATAGCTACGTCTGCGAACCTCAAAGTCGTCTACGCAATTTTCCCAATAATCCTCCATAGAAGGCTCATGATATGCGTGACTAGCAAGGCAAGTTGTGTAATGACCCCAAAGATCATAGGCACAAGCCTCAACAAGATCCTTAAGATGATACCTTTCGAGCTCTTGTCCAGCAACTTTGGCATCAACTGCCGTCTTGCACCAATACATTCCAAATTGAAAAGGAAAATTGGCAGCTGGTCTATGCTTGCGGCATAAAAGACGATGAACATCATGCAACTGCCTTAGGAACTCAATAAAGACTGTCTTATCCGAAGGATAACGTGGAAGCATAGCTGGATTTCCTATAAATCCGTATACTCGAATGTAGGTGTATGTCGGGAACTGAATAAACCAATCCGCCCAACCATCCATCGCTGCTCTAGCAACTGCCGAGATACAAACGTGCAACTCCCGGTCCAAATTTCTCACTGTATAAGTCAGGAAAGCCTCGTGAACACGCTTGAAATGACGTTCAGCCTTAGTGAACTCAAGCTGATCATAATACTGATAGACTTTCTGAACACTGAGAATGCCCACGGTGTTTAGTCCTCGGAACTGATCCTGATATGCAATCAAGTACACGAGATAAGAACACATGTGAAACTCATGAGCAACTAGGAAACCAGTGATCTGCTTGTGGATAACATCGCTGATGAAGGATGCCCAGTCATAATACTCCTGCCCAGATATGATGCGACCAATGATGTAATACATCCAAGGCTGGAAAACATTTGCATGTGATTGACCTGAGACACGATTCAAGAGTGTAATTAAAATCGCATACTCATCCTTGTACTCACCACGACTCACATTGTTTGGCAATCTGTTCTTCGCTTGCTTTAACCATCTTTCTGCCATTTTACTCTGGCACTTGTCCACATCAGCATTGAATGCCTGCTCGCACTGCTCCATAGAAATAACTAGACTATTCGGGTGCTGAGGTATACCAAAACTTCTTTCAACGTCCAGAGGCTTGAGACTGCAGATGACTCGTCCATCTACTGACACTATCTCACGAGTAGCAGAATTGTAATGCTTAACACAAGACATCACGAACTCAACACAATGAACGGGATAGGTAAGGAAGCGGCCTCTAATAACCCAGACTGTTGAATGTTTCGAATAATCGAATCTCTGATCTTGACTGGATGTAGAACTGCTTCTGGCAGCACCTTGTAAAGATTTGTCTCAACTGTCCCGATGAAGTCGTGAGTAAGGACTGTTTTGGTCCTATATTCGAGCTGTGTACTGCATTCTAAAAAACTCGCCTGTTGACTGTGAACTCGACTATGTTCTGACAAGATTTCTGGAAAGCTAAAAATAGCCTGCTGAGGCTAAAAATAGCCTTTTGAAGAGTTATTTCTGGCGAAAAATCTGAGATATGGGTTTTGTCCAAAAAAAGATTCTAAGACAACCCGGAACGTCAGAAATGGGAAAATCTAACTTCTACTCGACCATGCAAAGAGTTTTCAGTTAAGAAAATTAGAAACTCGATAACGAATGCTCGGGAGTTAAAAATTCCTGAAAAATCAAACGCACGAATTTAATTCGAGGAAGTCATACAGAAATGATCCAGATGTTTAGACTTGTCAAATTTGCCAATTTCAGGAACATGCGAATTGTATTTTGAGAGAAATTTGAGAATCAAAGAGGAGAAAGACGTTTTTTCTATGCTTTTTCTTCTGTGAAAATCGCCCCTGTTCTTCAAATTTGTTGATGAATGTGAACAAAAACCTGCAAAAAGAATTCTTTGATGAAATCTCCCTTGGAGACTGATGATAAATTCGCCCAACCTGTAAAAACTCGCCTCTGCTCTGAAGAAATACGAATTTCTTACGCTGTGTGAATGATTAATGATGGGGCCATGCTTAAATAAAGAGAATTCGCACCATATTGTTTACTGCAAGATTTAAAACCTCGACCAAAATAGAAGGCTTCTGATTGGACCCCTCCAGTTACACTAACACTATCTTGAAGTTCGAAATTTAAATAATAATAAAATATTCATTATGCAATAGCACAAAAAGGCACCAATTTTAGAAATTCGTCATTGAATGCTTAAATATGCAAAAATAAATATTAAATATTATTTAAAATCAGTTGACAAACCAAGTAAAGCACTTGGATTCACCGGCGAACTTCACTGATTTCGAAAAGTCCTCATTTGACCTCATAGGCTTCCATTTGCTTAAGATATTACGATTTTTATTAACTTCCTACTTTGTAGCTGACTATAAAGTTACAACTGGCCATCTTTGACACCGATTCCCGGGTGACCAGATGATGCTGAGACTGAACAGGTGTATTTATTGCGAAGCCTGCAAAGCAAGGAAGAAATGTCTGCTAGGAGTCATTACTGCAAAATCCATCATTTAACACCTCAAAGAATTAGGTGCCCTTGATTAAATTGATTTTTAGGTACCAGACTTAACCATTTCTCCATACTGCCATTTGATGCTTCAAACGGCTGTCGATAATGAACGGTGAACCCTGCTGACTGGCAAACAAGCTCACTACATGCCTGGAGGTATTCCACATCCAACGAATATATGCAAGGCATCTGAAAGCTGTAATGGGGACCTGAAACAAAGGTGCGCATGGGCTTCAGGCACACCGGGACTGTTTTGACAAAAGTTGAACTTTCATCCAAGTACCCTACTTTGTCCTCCGACACCGAGAGCTGGAATGCCCCAATTGTCTCTCTGCATAGCTAGGAGCATTGAAAAGAGATGTCTCTGGAGGTGATGAAGCGAGAAAACTGCTTCTAAGACCTCAAAAATACAAGTGCATTTTTTATTTAAAATATACGCTCCATACTTAGCTATTTTCTGAGCTATCTTCGTTTTACAGTATTTCACCAAAGACCTCACACGTACGAGCGTTTGCCAAATCCCGAAGGCTGACGGCTGGGCTCGTTGGATAGCTGGAGTAATTACGCTAAAGTCCCGTGAAGACTTCGAACGTCAATAACCTCATCTGATAGGCCTAAAGACTAGGCACCCCTGGCCTACAGAATTACAGTGATTGCTTTATGCTTCTCCGCCCGTGAAATTACGTGCCTGGTAGAATCTCTGCCACGATCTCTCAGAATGTCGGATTAATAGGCAAGTTGGTGCATCACGAAGCTAGACTAGAGTACCAAAGATGTCAGGAAGACCTCATCAGCAAACTCTGGCGTCTTAAGGGTCATTTTGAAGGGTGCCCCTGGGCTACAGGGGCGCAATTACACCATTTGAGGAAGCTCTGTGACATGAACTCACTTCATAAGCTCATCTTCTGACGTCGACTGCTAGAGCTCTGGGACTCAGATGACTGCATTTGATAGTTCGTCGGACAGGCAGACTAGTCGTGAAGAGATCGAATACATCAACCATCAGAAATACCAAGATCTAAACCTCCATTAAGAGGTGTGCCCTTAAGCTACAGGGGCGCAAAAGCTGGAAAAAGAAGCTTCTGCAAACTGCAACTTTGGAATCTTCAACCTGTGATGTCTATAACTGGAGTTACGAGTCTCAGATAGCCTCGTAGAATAGCTCATCGGATAGGCAGACTAATTCTAAAGATATTGACTGTATTCATGAGCATTTACCACAAAATTTAGGCCTTCAAAAAGAAGGGCGCCCCTGGGCTACAAGGGCGCAATCTTGCTTTTCCTTGAGAAATCTTCAAAAATTGATCATTGAAATCATCATCTTGGTCACTGAAATAATCGTTCAAAAATATAAGTGTCGCCGTGAAATGCTCCTCCATTGTGAAATGTTTCATTTTGAGTCTCTAATTCAGGTTTTGATCAATGGAACTGCCTTTGATTGACAAAACACTAACAAAACTCCATGCTTAATATCGCCCAAAAACTGTATTTAACATTATCTTAGCAAGGTTTAGACTATTTTAAGCAAAATGCCTTGATGAAGCAAAAAATTTGGTTTGGGTACAACATTGTGCAAAGGTGGAAAAATAGTAAACCATTGTAAAAAAATTCAAAAAATACCCTTTCCATAGGTATTGATGTCCTTGTTTCACCCAAAAAATAAATTGGATTTCGATATATACACAACAAGTTAGGTTGTATGATACACACGTATGTCCAAATTATATTTACAAGGACTTCAAAAACTAATTTTTAAAAAAATATGCAACAAAATAATATGAAAAAATATTATTTCCCTAGATATTGATGTCGAGAATCTATATTTCAAAAATTAGAATTTAATCCTTTATAGAAAAAAAGTTATGTTGTATGACAAAAACGTTACTTTCTGAAAATGTTGTTTTCTGTTTAAAACTAGTTATTAAAGGATATGTTGAAAGATTCATGATTTATTTTGAAAAAATTGAAAAAAAATATATTTAGAATCTACACACAAATTGCCACAAATCACTAGTTCACATCATCTTCAAATTCTTAACGATTTAGCTGCTATAGGTCTAAGAAGATGAAGATTCAGTTAAAAATATTGATGTAAATGTCCATCTTGGGCAAAAAGTGAGACACGGTATTGTGGTTTCACCCCGGACCAATTTCATTTGAAGTTAAGCTATCCATGGGTATGCTTAATAAATGCGGTCCCATCGATTATACACAAGTGCATAAAGTTCCCATTTGAAGAAAAAATACACATGTTGTTTATCATAGTGGGTTTAAACCTTTGGCTTCCTGTGGAAATTTTTCACTAGATTATTTTTGGCCTCAACCTATTGACCCTGTTAAGCCTCGTGAAAATCATTTTCTATATCATATCAAAAGTTTAAAGCTAAGTGTATAGCTAAGTTATCCCTTAGTAATATCTCACCTAAGATTCCTCGGTCTACTGTGACTTCAATGAATATTCCTCCTACCTCATAGGTTGAGGATGAACCTAAGTCTAAACTGGGTATTCTCCCTCTTCTACTGGGTATGTACGTTGCAGTTCCACCTCCACCATCCTATAAAAGACCAAGGGATAATCATATAATTAACTTTGTGCCTCTAAAGGGAAAATAAGTTTTTAGACCTAAAAATATAATGGTCTCCCAACCTGCTATAGTCCATTCAATTCCTCCTCCAAAGAAAGAAAAGAGACCTATGTTGGGAAACACCTCAATTACCCCTTTGCAAGCCAAAATCCATGCAAGAAGAAATAAAAGTGTAAAAGTGAGTAAACAAAGATATTGTACCTTAGCTCGTCAACTCACTAAAAAGAGTGAAACCTTACCTAATGATCATCCATCAACCCATGAGTTACCTCCCTCCCATCCATCCTCGTCATCACCTAACTCCACGCTGCCACCCTCACTAAACCATGAAATCAAACCTTACCTATCCCAACCTAAGCAAAGAATGAAAGATGAACATATGAATGATATTACTTGAAGTCATGATGATAATAAATAATCTATTGTGATAAATTTGGATAGTGAAGAAGAAGATAAGCTAGAAGAACCAAAAGAAGATCATAATGAACTAGCTCTTATATTTTCTAAATTGATGAACTTAACTAGGGGCAGTCATGATGATCCTCCCAATGAGAGTGACTCCCCATGTGTTGAACCCAATGATGCTCCTTGTACAAAACTTGTAGTCCCTTTAGCATATTATCTACCTTCCATTTATGATGAACAAGATTGGGATGCAAACGATTTGCTTTAGTACAACTCACGTGTGCAATACCCTTATTTATGTATGTCTTTAGTGTGTTTTCTTGCACGTGATATGATTCCCTATGTTGTACTGATTGGCATGTCTTTATGTTTGTTAGTTCTCTTTGGATGATCCTTGTTCTTGGTGGCACAAGGATACAAAGAAAATGAATCTATCATGACATTCATCTATTTGTATCTCCATTCTTCTTTATATCATAAACATTGTTCTCTTGTGTTTTCCTTTTGGGGACGATACAAGGTGTTGAGACATTTAGGTCTCTTCCATGTTGGCCCAAAAGGCTTGTTATGTTGTCTTCATTGTGTTCATAGATCCACGAGTGTTCAGGGAATGATGTCAATTCCAAGCATAATCATATTATATCTTATCTATGGTCTATACTAACCCAAGATCCATGGATCCCTTATATGCTATCTATTGTCTTGTTATGTGGTTTTATTTTGAGGGAAACCCCTTTCACGGGTTAGCTTTATTGGGAACATATCATTGGAATAGGGTTTTCCAATAAGCTCTCATGACATTTTCATGTTGCATATACTGTTTTACCCTACCTTAAAGGTAATTGCTTACAATTGGTGTTAGTAATTACTTTAAGGTGGGGCCTTGCATTCCATTATGTGCTACACTTTGTTCACATGCATTGGACTTGGTGATACGTTTTCTTAGCATACTGATCATTTTTTGTAGTACCTTATTTGAATTATTGGGATTATAACTCTTGACATGGTTGACATGGGATCACACCTACTGAATATCGGACTTCACTAGCCCTTGTGTGTTTCTCATTTGCTACCTTTGCAGAAATTCACCTAGTGAATATCGAACTTCACTAGACTGTGTTGTTTCTTGTCAAACCTCACCTAGTGAATATTGGACTTCACTAGCCTGTGGTTCTTTGGTTCATGGTTCACCTAGTAAATATCAAACTTTATTAGCAATTTTAGGCACAATAATAGAAGCAGAAAAATATACAAGATAAAATCGTACTTCTACTCTATTTTCAATCAATACATTACAAACTTATATAGGAGTTTTGATCTCCTATATTATAGGAACTACTCTCTAATAATATGAGTTGTTTTAACAACTCATATAACTATAATCTCTCATACAACCTATACATAATATTCCAACAAGCCATACTAACAAACTCCATTATTATTTCCTAACAATATTATTACATTGGTTGTCAACAATTTTTTAACCAATGTGAACACTAATATTTAATTTCCCAACATTCCCCCCCTTAGTGTGAACATGGTACAAACTCACACCCTTTATCTGCAATATGCTCATCTTTGTGGCATGTCCAACTGACTCATGACCTTGATCCAAAGAAAGGCTCTCTCCTCCCATGGTTTTAAACAGGCTTACCACAAACCTTGATGTGAACAAGAACCTCCTCCATCTGTCCACCTCGTGTGGTTTTTTGTATCCTCCCACAAACCCTTTCAAGATCTATGAACTGCATTACACTGGTGCTTTTGTTCGCCACTATGCTTGTACATTAGGGAAGTTTGAGAAAGCAACATACATATCACAAATCTGAAAAACCCATACTAGAAATGGTTTCACATTACATTCCATAAGAACACAATGTTCTTAATTGTAGTTACTGTTGTCGATTGTTGCCACTCAATCTCGAACAGCATAGACAACTGCCACTGCCACTGGAAGCTGCCTTAGACTTTAGCCGTTTTGGCGCGAAATGGGAATGGAACATTGGTTATTATTCTCCCCACAATGTGAAATTCCATTTATTCGCACAAACAGGAATACTGAAAAGAAAATCATACCATACTACATCTACAGTCTGGATCTTGTTATCTGGATCTTGTTGCACATGGCCATTATTGCTAGTGAACGTATTCACCAGTCGACCATCTTCCAACGAAGTACGACACTCAGAGGATCACGACAGTCAAAGGATCACTGCAATCATTTGCTCTCCAATACAATCATTTTTCCAGTATCCACACACCATACGAAGAACACCAAATCAGTTGCACGACCCCGTCGTTGGCGACTAACAATAGGTCGTTGGTTGTCCTACAACCTCTGATACCTCCATCCTCCAATATATTTGCTACTTAGAAAATTTGCTTTGAGGCTCAATTTTGGAATGCTCCCTCTCAATATGAACTTCTTACAAGGAGTGTCGGGTTCCACCGATCATGTACTCTAATAACAATTAAGGCAATTTTTATTTTTATTTTTTATTTATTTTTCTACGGCTCCAACTTCATATGGCAGTAGTATGAAAACAAAAATAAATCTATTTCTCAATCATGACCTATAGGCATATTCAAAAGCATGAGTTTTAAATAAAAAACTTATCTCAAAGTCATGGGCTTATCTGCCTATATAGGATAAATGGTGACTACAATGGCTTTGATAACCACGCAATGCAAGTCCTCTTTTTATCTCACCATGTCAGAGATTTGGGCAAAATATCTTGTTGTTCACGCCAGTGATTTCTACAACCAGCAGAATATAGAATGTCGACCACCAATTGATGGGTCCGAAAAGCTCTATTAAAAGAACTCTCGGTTCATCACATAATCATCTACACAGCCACCAATATTGATCCGCGAGATGCTCAGATTGATCGCCTTCAAGCCCAGGTACGAGGATGAGAGTAAAATTGAAATGGGGATCCAACAATGAAGTTCTATCATGAACAACTTTTTAAACAATTGGTAGGCTAAGGAGGCAAGTAGAATCGATCTTTACATCACTAAAAAGAACGCCCGCTGCCAATGCAATCTCCGATGAAGAAATTAAATTCACCAGTCAACAAATGCCAATGAATACAAAATACTTGAAGCCAAATACAATAATACTCCTGCGAAAATCTTCAAGCCGTGCACAAGCTGAATGTTGATGGAGGTGAGAAAAACCGCAGACCAATGAGAGCTCCTTGTTATGGAAATCATGCCATAGATCACACCAAACATGTAAGCATAGATCACGGCAAACAAAGATTCGGTCAATAAGAAATTCGATTTATATTTCTCCACAGTCTTCCTTTAATCCAATCTACTTCAGGCTGTCATAAAGCCACCAAGTGCGTTTTCTTACATCATGCCCCGATATGAATGAAATCCGACCAAACACCATACCACGATCATAACAAAGGAATCCAAAATTTCCCCGATCCACTCATTTCAGGATCGTGGGCATCCCATACACCTCTGCGTATTCCACAAAATCGACACTTTATCTTTGAAATGCATATATTACGCTTATATCCCGCTCTGGTACCATATTAGCAATTTTAGGCACAATAATAGAAGTAGAAAAATATACAAGATAAAATCGTGCTTCTTCTCCTCTATTTTCAATCAATACATTACAAACTTATATAGGAGTTTTGATCTCCTATATTATAGGAACTACTCTCTAATAATATGAGTTATTTTAACAACTCATATAACTATAATCTCCCGTACAACCTATACATAATATTCTAACAAACCCCATTATTATTTCCTAACAATATTATTATGTTGGTTGTCAACAACTTTTTAACCAATGTGAACACTAATATTTAATTTCACAACGGTTATGTGCTTATATTTTTAGGGAAACCCCTTTCATGGGTTAGCTTTATTGGGAACATATCATTGGAATAGGGTTTTCCAATAAGCTCTCATGACATTTTCATGTTGCATATACTGTTTTACCCTAACTTAAAGGTAATTGCTTACAATTGGTGTTAGTAATTACTTTAAGGTGGGGCCTTGCATTCCATTATGTGCTACACTTTGTTCACATGCATTGGACTTGGTGATACGTTTTCTTAGCATACTGATCATTTTTTGTAGTACCTTATTTGAATTATTGGGATTATAATTCTTGACATGGTTGACATGGGATCACACCTATTGAATATCGGACTTCACTAGCCCTTGTGTGTTTCTCGTTTGCTACCTTTGCAGAAATTCACCTAGTGAATATCGAACTTCACTAGATTGTGTTGTTTCTTGGCAAACCTCACCTAGTGAATATTGGACTTCACTAGCCTATGGTTCTTTGGTTCATGGTTCACCTAGTAAATTACAAACTTTATTAGCCTATGACTCATGAACACCTTGGGTATGGATCCTAGTAAGATTTTTGTGGAGCTTGCTAGTCCGTATTTTACATACCCCCTTTAGCATGTTTGCATTGTGTTTGCATCATGCTTGCATTGTGTTTGCATTGTGCTTTCAATTCATGTTTATGTTTTGCATTATGT
>VDFB02284900.1:0-38285 GCA_007258455.2 Sequoia sempervirens
CAAATGTTTTCCTTTGTTTTCCATATGATTTAAGTAGTGTCATTGGGGGCACTCGTGCAAATTATAGTATTCCTTGATCTTGACATTTGTATCTTCGATTTTCAGATGTTTTGCCTTTGTTTGCCATCTAATTCAAGTAGTGTCATTGAGGGCACTCATGCTGATCCTGATCATCATTTTTTTTAGTGGAGGTTCTTCATTTTAGCACCATACCAGTCTTCATTCAACAGCAGTCTACAGCTTCTCAATGCTTCTGCGATGTTCTACATGTTCCTATTTTTTAAGACATTATCTTGTTTGGAGGCTTCTTCAGTCCATCACTTGGCTTACATCTCTTTTTGGAGTAGAGTTTTTCCCATGAGGTTTTCTCTATTTCTTCGCATTATAGAGATCTTCTGTTTGTACATGGGTACCTTACATGGCCTTGTTTTTCGGGACCAATCATGCATTCTATTTTTTAGGGTTTTTAGCTACTCCCTAAGTTCATCTTAAGGGGGGTGTTAGAATTATCATGCATTAGCTAATAATTAATTAATCTTTAATTGATTATTAGTATAATTTATTCTCATGCACTTAAGCTAAACTAGGAGTGCTTTTATGCTTTATTGATTGAGCTAATATTAGATCATCATGTCTCATCTCATATAATGTTGACACTTGTCATGATCTAATCCCTTTCTCATTTAGGGTTTTTCTCTTATAAGCACTCAACCCTCATTGTAATTATATCTTGAGCTTTCATATCTTTTTGAGAGTCTCTTGCTTCTATAGCTTTTTCTTGTTGAGGAATATTGCATATATTATTTGTAGATCTCTTGCGTGGAAGGTGTATTTGCTTGTTGTTTGATCTTGTGGCTCGTGGTTTTGTGCTTGTTTCACAATTCTAACATAATCTAGCTCACATAATAGATGCCAACATAACTACAATAGCTAGTTGTGTTCAAGCGTTCACCAATGCTCAAAACCAATTAGGAAAATGAGTTTCATCACCCACAACCATGTCTTTTATTCCCACATTCACACCTCCAACCATAGTATCAACGATACAATATAGCAACGGTATAAACCCAAGCTTAGGGCTTCCTAGTGGGAATCCTTATAGTTTTGTATTTTTATCCATAACATCACCATCACCTCTCATAAACATGAAAAACAACAACCCACAAGTCATATATACTAGTTCACCATATTCACCAAACTCTCACAACATGTCACCCAATGATCTAATGATAAATTAACTTTTACAAAACATGTCATTATTTCAACTTGACAAATTTCAACCTTGAACCAAAATCAAAATGGTAAACCTCCACATTACCTTACACATAACCCATTGTTGTTTTCTATCCTTAAAACACCTATACCTTAAAATATTAAAATACCCTGATTTGAAAAGTATAATGGTAAGGGAGATCATAACAACCATGTGTCAACTTTTACCATATTATATAGTGACTTCATTTTTGAAGATGAGATTTTAGCAAAAATATTTCTTAGAACATTGAAAGACATCAAATTGGAATGGTTTTGCACATTTCCAAACAACTCAATAACTTCTTTTGCACAACTTGTTAGTACATTTATTCAACATTTTCAAGTAAACATTGATCCTTAAGTGACATTAATAGACTTAATACATTGCAAACAAGGACCTAAGGAAAATATAATAGACTTTAGAGGACAATACCTATTGCTTTACTCATAAATTTTTTATAATCTTCTCGATACTGACATCTAATGAGTGTTTACAGGAAACTTGCAACCTAGTATTCGAGATAAGATATTGTTAATGAAGTAGCCATCTTTTACACACTTGTGTACAACTCTTCATGCTTATCAAATATTGGTTAGTCAATATGAAGAAGGTACACCTTCATCAACTCCTATTGATCAATCTAAAGTCGTACCTCAAAATAATTATTTGTCATTTAAAAAGAAAAACAAGAGCTTTCTCAAGATAAATACTCTTCAAACCACCAATAACATTAAAACATAAGTTATAGTCATAAACACAAATCCCTATCTATCTAGGCCAAGAGATAGGCAATTTTCACAATTACTTGATTCTCTTCATGTGAGAATGTTGCAATTGCTAAAAAAGAACTTGATACAACTCCCTCCGATTAGGCCTATTGACACAAGTAAACCTTTACCACCAAACTTTGACGCAAAATAATTTTATCAATATCATCATACACCTGGACACGATTTGGAACGATGTATGCAACTTAGGCACCAAGTGCAAGACCTCATCGACTAATCAAATCCAGTTTGCTAGTGTTAATGACAAAGGAAATAAATCAATCTCACCACCTAATCAAAACTTGCAAATATTCGCAAACCCATTACCTAGTCATTCATCCAAGTTTATGTAATGTGGTGATAATTATGAAAAAGATGATGATTTATCCAACATTTCAATACAATAAAAGTTCAACCTTGTAAGGACCAAACCACTTTGTTTCCTAACATTGCTTTTACACATATTGATGCATCCATACATACACCCAATAGTCCTCTCTATATTACATGTCAAATTATTACAAACCCACAAGGGGGATACTCATGGATCCTATGTCTCTAGAGAATGTGATCATTGAGGAATTTCTATTTGTGCATGAACTTTACAAAGATAATTATGAACAATCAAAAGCATGGCTAAAAACTCATAACGGTTTTGTTCACCCTATGATAGGTCTGATAACTCTCATAGCCAAAGTTGGACCTAACCAATTAGATGTTTCATTTACCATCATTTTGATGTCGGAGGGTGTTGCTACAATAGTGTGTCTCACTTCTGAGACGTGCTGATTTTTTCCTAAAATCATTGTTTTAAGAAAAACTAATGATTTAAGTCTTGAGAGGCTCCATCTAAAGGGTTTTAATTGAAGAAGGATATATAAGACCCCCTTAGATCAAACCCCCTTGGATAGAACCCCTCTAGTATTAAATCATACCAACAATGGAGTCTCCTTTGCACCTATCAAAATGTTGGTAAAAAACCACTTCTTCTTTACATTTTGAGGGATTTAATAACACCATTTAAAAATAATATTTTACAATATTGTAGCCCTCAAAACGAGTTTTCCAACAAGTATAGTTTTGATATATTTTCATTTTATCATGTATTTAATTTTTAATTTTTACTAAACATAGGTTTTCCTTTGAACATCAAACTCTTTGTTGTGTGTTGGCATAACAACTAGCACCTCTGGAGTAAGAGTTGGTACGGACAGCTATGCACACTACGCAATGAGTGCTCTTCAAATTAGGAGGGGAAGCTCCCTCGTTGTGCTTGACAAAAGTGCTTTGAAAAGGAAAGTAAACTAATCTAAATCCTGTCTTTTTGTCTCAGCTGTAAGAGGTACAAGGCTTTCTCGAAAACTATATACGTTGTAGCTAAGCATTTTCTGGTTTCGCAGACTACTAACTACAACTAGGCTTAATTACTTAAAATCTATCCAATTTCCTCAAGAAAACAGAGCATGAGGAAATGGAGCAAGGATGACTATCTGACGATAAACAAGTATAGATTCTCAACTTGAAAGCAAAGTGGCACATCTATCAGCTCAATCTAAACAAGTTTATTGGAAACAACAATATACGATAAACTAAGTACAGATTCTCAACTTGAAGGCAAGGTGGCACAACTATCAGCTCAATCTAAATAAGTTTATTATTCACACACATCACACGATAACCAAGTATAGATTCTCAACTTGAAGGCAAGGTGGCACATCTATCAACTCAATCTGGACAAGTTTATTGAACACAAAACAGATTCGATCTAACTAAGGAAAGAATTCACCATTATAATTGCATGAAACCCAAGTGGCATAACAATTCATCATAATAGCAAAAACGCATGAACAGATACAGAATGAGCAATATTGAAGGCAAGGTAGGCACAGCATATATTTCTCTCTTGTGCAAAAGTTATGTACAGATGAGCAAAAGCTCTTATTTATAGACATCGAAAGGTGTAGAGAACCCTAAAATCGCCTTGAGTCAACTAAAGTCTTGCAATGCATGCAAGATTTATTGCTAAGCCCTAATAAAGTAAACTATACAGTTAACTTGGAAAACTACCATCAGTTAACCGAAACATCTAACTAAAAAAAATGGACAATTGCGCAAGCATGCACGTCCTTATTGAAAGCATGTTAACTAGAACACTACCATCAGTTAACGTAAACCCTAAATAAAACTCCAAGTGAATAAAGCTGATCTCATAATAGATATGCATGAGATAAGACAACGAGTTAACTTGAGAAGGTAACGTCAAGTTTAACTCCTGTGTATAACGTCTATTCTGAGAGGTGGGAATTGAACTCTACTGATCGTGATCTCGAGCAACCAATCCCTCAACGAGATTGTTAACTGCATCACTGTCTGGAGCTCTGATACTCTGTCGAAGAATGCTATGCACTATGACATGTCCCTCCCACAATTTGTGATCTAGAGATTTGAAGTTCACCTACTCCTTGTTGCTTCAGCCGAACTGACATGGCCTTAAGCTAATTAATCTTACAACCAATGGTCTCCCCGAAAATGAGTATGAATGAGTGCTTGGAACTCGGTGAGCGTCGATGTCAATATGCGCACCACCCTTGGTGATATCGGCCGCGGTAGAGTGAGATACTAAAGGTTCTCACAAACCGGGTGCACTAATGGCGTGCTCTCTACTCTAGGCCCGGCCGCCAATTATCCTCTATCTTTGCCAGCGAAAACCAAGCGTATTGTTTTCCAGAGTAGATAGCTTCTCTATCTTACGCATCTATGGTGATTCATATGCCATACTTTCGGTGAGCAATCATAATCTCATCCAGTGCGATTGGTGCCATGTCTGGCTCCTACATCTGGAGGCGTAGGTGGAGCTCCTGCGTGCATTATTACTGCATGGCCCGATATAATTCTATAAGCATAGAACGGCCTCTAGCAACGAACTCCTCCTCCCACTCATCCAAACGCTTGCCATATGCAACTAAATGATTAAGTTGACCTTGTTCTGCTAGAGGCTCAAGCATCGGCGGGAGTGTGGCAATAACATCTGACCTGTGTACAAGGCTAGAAATGTACTGACGAAGCTGTCTGATTTCAGCCTTGAGGGCTGCCTTATCTTCTTCGTCTTTCAGCATTCTATCCCTGGTACTGTCTGTAGCAACATGTAGGAGATCAACCTGAGTCTGGCGTGTGCTACGACCAAGGTTGACTGTAATAACTTCGAAGTCCTGAGATTCCAACTCATCCAAGCTGTTACCCTGTGGAGGTATAGTGGTCTCGACGACGATCTCCATGTCAGTATTCCTCTCCACGTGGACCATGTTCATGATCCTCTTGTCTGGCACATCCTGGTAAACCTGATCAAAATCTGAATGATTAAGGACATAGGATGGCTGCCTCCTCTTCCTTCCCAGTTGAGCTTCAATCCAAGACTGATCTCGGCTAATGCTACTGGAAGGGTCTGTACTAGCAACAGGAGGCTGTGACGAGAGTGAATATGTAGAAGAACCACTGCGAGATGGGGAGTCTAAATCCAATTCAATGTGAATTGGTGCTGGTGATTGCTCCGGAACTGGTGTAAGAACTTGAGGCTGAACCTCAGGCACTGGCGGATTCTGAACTGGCTCTCTATCAGGCTCTGTGTGTGTATCAGTGGCAAGCGCCTTTCCTTTTGAATTGTTTGGCGCTTGACCTTTCTTAGGAGGGTTACTCCTCTTCTTTTGTTTAGGTTTTGACGAGGAAGGTAGCGAAGGATTCACCACTGGCGGCTCTGCTCTAGGCACACTTACTCTCCTAGTCTTCTTGCTGTCAAGGTAAAGTATATTGTTTTGAATAACTCTACTTGACCTCTCTTTTACTGTTGCGTACTCCTTGGCGTACCAATCAACTGTTGGCAGCGACTGTGTGTCGACCTGCTCTCTGAAAAACTAAGAACTTCTCCCTCATCATCTGATAAACCTCCCACATCTTCTGACAAGAAAACAAAAATCTGTGAGAGAGAAACGGCCATAGCTACGTCTGCGAACCTCAAAGTCGTCTACGCAATTTTCCCAATAATCCTCCATAGAAGGCTCATGATATGTGTGACTAGCAAGGCAAGTTGTGTAATGACCCCAAAGATCATAGGCACAAGCCTCAACAAGATCCTTAAGATGATACCTTTCGAGCTCTTGTCCAGCAACTTTGGCATCAACTGCCGTCTTGCACCAATACATTCCAAATTGAAAAGGAAAATTGGCAGCTGGTCTATGCTTGCGGCATAAAAGACGATGAACATCATGCAACTGCCTTAGGAACTCAATAAAGACTGTCTTATCCGAAGGATAACGTGGAAGCATAGCTGGATTTCCTATAAATCCGTATACTCGAATGTAGGTGTATGTCGGGAACTGAATAAACCAATCCGCCCAACCATCCATGTACCAATACAGCGAGGATACAAGCGTGCAACTCAGGTCAAATTTCTCCTTTGTATAGAGTCGAGGAAAGCCTGCGTGAACCAGCGATGGCGTTGACCTTAGTATTGAACTCAAGCTGATCATAATCTTGATGGGCTTCGAGACGAGGAATGCCCGCGGTGTTTAGTCCTCGGGCCGATCACGATATGCAATCAAAGACGTTACCGCGAGATAAGAACACACGTGAAACTCATGAGCAACTAAGAAACCGGTGATCTGCTTGTGGATAACATCGTTGATGAAGGATGCCCAGTCATAATGCTCCTGCCCAGATATGATATGACCAATGATGTAATACATCCAAGGCTGGAAAACATTTGCATGTGATTGACTTGAGACACGATTCAAGAGTGTAATTAGAATCGAGTACTCATCTTTGTACTCACCACGACCCACATTATTTGGCAATCTGTTCTTCACTTGCTTTAACCATCTTTACGCCATTTTACTCGGCACTTGTCCACATCGGCATTGAATGCCACCGCTTTCGCCTTTGCTCCATAGAAATAACTTCATTTGTTGGTCTTCGAGGTATGCAAAACTTCTTTCAGTGTCCAAAGGCTTGAGACTGCAAATAACTCGTCCATCTACTGACACTATCTCACGAGTAGTAGAGTTGTAATGCTTAATACAAGACATCACGAACTCAATACAATGAGCGGAGATAGGTAAAGGCGGTATCCTAATAACCCGATTTAGCAGATGTTTGAATGTCGAATCGATCTTATTTGGATCTAGAGCTATACATGACACCTTGTGAAGATTCGTCTCAACTATCCCAATGAAGTCGTGAGTAAAGAATTTGTTTTTAGTCACGTATTATTTTAATGTTTGCATTCTAAAGCTTCGCTACGATGTGTGAACTCGACTATGTTCTGACAAGATTTCTGGAAAGCTAAAAATAGCCTGCTGAGGCTAAAAATAGCCTTTTGAAGAGTTATTTTTGGCGAAAAATCTGAGATATGGGTTTTGTCCAAAAAAAGATTCTAAGACAACCCAGAACGTCAGAAATGGGAAAATCTAACTTCTACTCGACCATGCAAAGAGTTTTCAGTTAAGAAAATTAGAAACTCGATAACGAATGCTCGGGAATTAAAAATTCCTGAAAAATCAAACGCACAAATTTAATTCGAGGAAGTCATACAGAAATGATCCAGATGTTTAGACTTGTCAAATTTGCCAATTTCAGGAACATGCGAATTGTATTTTGAGAGAAATTTGAGAATCAAAGAGGAGAAAGACGTTTTTTCTATGCTTTTTCTTCTGTGAAAATCGCCCCTGTTCTTCAAATTTGTTGATGAATGTGAACAAAAACCTGCAAAAAGAATTCTTTGATGAAATCGCCCTTGGAGACTGATGATAAATTCGCCCAACCTGTAAAAACTCGCCTCTGCTCTGAAGAAATACGAATTTCTTACGCTGTGTGAATGATTAATGATGGGGCCATGCTTAAATAAAGAGAATCCGCACCATATTGTTTACTGCAAGATTTAAAACCTCGACCAAAATAGAAGGCTTCTGATTGGACCCCTCCAGTTACACTAACACTATCTTGAAGTTCGAAATTTAAATAATAATAAAATATTCATTATGCAATAGCACAAAAAGGCACCAATTTTAGAAATTCGTCATTGAATGCTTAAATATGCAAAAATAAATATTAAATATTATTTAAAATCAGTTGACAAACCAAGTAAAGCACTTGGATTCACCGGCGAACTTCACTGATTTCGAAAAGTCCTCATTTGACCTCATAGGCTTCCATTTGCTTAAGATATTACGATTTTTATTAACTTCCTACTTTGTAGCTGACTATAAAGTTACAACTGGCCATCTTTGACACCGATTCCCGGGTGACCAGATGATGCTGAGACTGAACAGGTGTATTTATTGCGAAGCCTGCAAAGCAAGGAAGAAATGTCTGCTAGGAGTCATTACTGCAAAATCCATCATTTAACACCTCAAAGAATTAGGTGCCCTTGATTAAATTGATTTTTAGGTACCAGACTTAACCATTTCTCCATACTGCCATTTGATGCTTCAAACGGCTGTCGATAATGAACGGTGAACCCTGCTGACTGGCAAACAAGCTCACTACATGCCTGGAGGTATTCCACATCCAACGAATATATGCAAGGCATCTGAAAGCTGTAATGGGGACCTGAAACAAAGGTGCGCATGGGCTTCAGGCACACCGGGACTGTTTTGACAAAAGTTGAACTTTCATCCAAGTACCCTACTTTGTCCTCCGACACCGAGAGCTGGAATGCCCCAATTGTCTCTCTGCATAGCTAGGAGCATTGAAAAGAGATGTCTCTGGAGGTGATGAAGCGAGAAAACTGCTTCTAAGACCTCAAAAATACAAGTGCATTTTTTATTTAAAATATACGCTCCATACTTAGCTATTTTCTGAGCTATCTTCGTTTTACAGTATTTCACCAAAGACCTCACACGTACGAGCGTTTGCCAAATCCCGAAGGCTGACGGCTGGGCTCGTTGGATAGCTGGAGTAATTACGCTAAAGTCCCGTGAAGACTTCGAACGTCAATAACCTCATCTGATAGGCCTAAAGACTAGGCACCCCTGGCCTACAGAATTACAGTGATTGCTTTATGCTTCTCCGCCCGTGAAATTACGTGCCTGGTAGAATCTCTGCCACGATCTCTCAGAATGTCGGATTAATAGGCAAGTTGGTGCATCACGAAGCTAGACTAGAGTACCAAAGATGTCAGGAAGACCTCATCAGCAAACTCTGGCGTCTTAAGGGTCATTTTGAAGGGTGCCCCTGGGCTACAGGGGCGCAATTACACCATTTGAGGAAGCTCTGTGACATGAACTCACTTCATAAGCTCATCTTCTGACGTCGACTGCTAGAGCTCTGGGACTCAGATGACTGCATTTGATAGTTCGTCGGACAGGCAGACTAGTCGTGAAGAGATCGAATACATCAACCATCAGAAATACCAAGATCTAAACCTCCATTAAGAGGTGTGCCCTTAAGCTACAGGGGCGCAAAAGCTGGAAAAAGAAGCTTCTGCAAACTGCAACTTTGGAATCTTCAACCTGTGATGTCTATAACTGGAGTTACGAGTCTCAGATAGCCTCGTAGAATAGCTCATCGGATTGGCAGACTAATTCTGAAGATATTGACTGTATTCATGAGCATTTACCACAAAATTTAGGCCTTCAAAAAGAAGGGCGCCCCTGGGCTACAAGGGCGCAATTTTGCTTTTCCTTGAGAAATCTTCAAAAATTGATCATTGAAATCATCATCTTGGTCACTGAAATAATCGTTCAAAAATATAAGTGTCGCCGTGAAATGCTCCTCCATTGTGAAATGTTTCATTTTGAGTCTCTAATTTAGGTTTTGATCAATGGAACTGCCTTTGATTGACAAAACACTAACAAAACTCCATGCTTAATATCGCCCAAAAACTGTATTTAACATTATCTTAGCAAGGTTTAGACTATTTTAAGCAAAATGCCTTGATGAAGCAAAAAATTTGGTTTGGGTACAACATTGTGCAAAGGTGGAAAAATAGTAAACCATTGTAAAAAAATTCAAAAAATACCCTTTCCATAGGTATTGATGTCCTTGTTTCACCCAAAAAATAAATTGGATTTCGATATATACACAACAAGTTAGGTTGTATGATACACACGTATGTCCAAATTATATTTACAAGGACTTCAAAAACTAATTTTTAAAAAAATATGCAACAAAATAATATGAAAAAATATTATTTCCCTAGATATTGATGTCGAGAATCTATATTTCAAAAATTAGAATTTAATCCTTTATAGAAAAAAAGTTATGTTGTATGACAAAAACGTTACTTTCTGAAAATGTTGTTTTCTGTTTAAAACTAGTTATTAAAGGATATGTTGAAAGATTCATGATTTATTTTGAAAAAATTGAAAAAAAATATATTTAGAATCTACACACAAATTGCCACAAATCACTAGTTCACATCATCTTCAAATTCTTAACGATTTAGCTGCTATAGGTCTAAGAAGATGAAGATTCAGTTAAAAATATTGATGTAAATGTCCATCTTGGGCAAAAAGTGAGACACGGTATTGTGGTTTCACCCCGGACCAATTTCATTTGAAGTTAAGCTATCCATGGGTATGCTTAATAAATGCGGTCCCATCGATTATACACAAGTGCATAAAGTTCCCATTTGAAGAAAAAATACACATGTTGTTTATCATAGTGGGTTTAAACCTTTGGCTTCCTGTGGAAATTTTTCACTAGATTATTTTTGGCCTCAACCTATTGACCCTGTTAAGCCTCGTGAAAATCATTTTCTATATCATATCAAAAGTTTAAAGCTAAGTGTATAGCTAAGTTATCCCTTAGTAATATCTCACCTAAGATTCCTCGGTCTACTGTGACTTCAATGAATATTCCTCCTACCTCATAGGTTGAGGATGAACCTAAGTCTAAACTGGGTATTCTCCCTCTTCTACTGGGTATGTACGTTGCAGTTCCACCTCCACCATCCTATAAAAGACCAAGGGATAATCATATAATTAACTTTGTGCCTCTAAAGGGAAAATAAGTTTTTAGACCTAAAAATATAATGGTCTCCCAACCTGCTATAGTCCATTCAATTCCTCCTCCAAAGAAAGAAAAGAGACCTATGTTGGGAAACACCTCAATTACCCCTTTGCAAGCCAAAATCCATGCAAGAAGAAATAAAAGTGTAAAAGTGAGTAAACAAAGATATTGTACCTTAGCTCGTCAACTCACTAAAAAGAGTGAAACCTTACCTAATGATCATCCATCAACCCATGAGTTACCTCCCTCCCATCCATCCTCGTCATCACCTAACTCCACGCTGCCACCCTCACTAAACCATGAAATCAAACCTTACCTATCCCAACCTAAGCAAAGAATGAAAGATGAACATATGAATGATATTACTTGAAGTCATGATGATAATAAATAATCTATTGTGATAAATTTGGATAGTGAAGAAGAAGATAAGCTAGAAGAACCAAAAGAAGATCATAATGAACTAGCTCTTATATTTTCTAAATTGATGAACTTAACTAGGGGCAGTCATGATGATCCTCCCAATGAGAGTGACTCCCCATGTGTTGAACCCAATGATGCTCCTTGTACAAAACTTGTAGTCCCTTTAGCATATTATCTACCTTCCATTTATGATGAACAAGATTGGGATGCAAACGATTTGCTTTAGTACAACTCACGTGTGCAATACCCTTATTTATGTATGTCTTTAGTGTGTTTTCTTGCACGTGATATGATTCCCTATGTTGTACTGATTGGCATGTCTTTATGTTTGTTAGTTCTCTTTGGATGATCCTTGTTCTTGGTGGCACAAGGATACAAAGAAAATGAATCTATCATGACATTCATCTATTTGTATCTCCATTCTTCTTTATATCATAAACATTGTTCTCTTGTGTTTTCCTTTTGGGGACGATACAAGGTGTTGAGACATTTAGGTCTCTTCCATGTTGGCCCAAAAGGCTTGTTATGTTGTCTTCATTGTGTTCATAGATCCACGAGTGTTCAGGGAATGATGTCAATTCCAAGCATAATCATATTATATCTTATCTATGGTCTATACTAACCCAAGATCCATGGATCCCTTATATGCTATCTATTGTCTTGTTATGTGGTTTTATTTTGAGGGAAACCCCTTTCACGGGTTAGCTTTATTGGGAACATATCATTGGAATAGGGTTTTCCAATAAGCTCTCATGACATTTTCATGTTGCATATACTGTTTTACCCTACCTTAAAGGTAATTGCTTACAATTGGTGTTAGTAATTACTTTAAGGTGGGGCCTTGCATTCCATTATGTGCTACACTTTGTTCACATGCATTGGACTTGGTGATACGTTTTCTTAGCATACTGATCATTTTTTGTAGTACCTTATTTGAATTATTGGGATTATAACTCTTGACATGGTTGACATGGGATCACACCTACTGAATATCGGACTTCACTAGCCCTTGTGTGTTTCTCATTTGCTACCTTTGCAGAAATTCACCTAGTGAATATCGAACTTCACTAGACTGTGTTGTTTCTTGTCAAACCTCACCTAGTGAATATTGGACTTCACTAGCCTGTGGTTCTTTGGTTCATGGTTCACCTAGTAAATATCAAACTTTATTAGCAATTTTAGGCACAATAATAGAAGCAGAAAAATATACAAGATAAATTCGTACTTCTACTCTATTTTCAATCAATACATTACAAACTTATATAGGAGTTTTGATCTCCTATATTATAGGAACTACTCTCTAATAATATGAGTTGTTTTAACAACTCATATAACTATAATCTCTCATACAACCTATACATAATATTCCAACAAGCCATACTAACAAACTCCATTATTATTTCCTAACAATATTATTACATTGGTTGTCAACAATTTTTTAACCAATGTGAACACTAATATTTAATTTCCCAACATTCCCCCCCTTAGTGTGAACATGGTACAAACTCACACCCTTTATCTGCAATATGCTCATCTTTGTGGCATGTCCAACTGACTCATGACCTTGATCCAAAGAAAGGCTCTCTCCTCCCATGGTTTTAAACAGGCTTACCACAAACCTTGATGTGAACAAGAACCTCCTCCATCTGTCCACCTCGTGTGGTTTTTTGTATCCTCCCACAAACCCTTTCAAGATCTATGAACTGCATTACACTGGTGCTTTTGTTCGCCACTATGCTTGTACATTAGGGAAGTTTGAGAAAGCAACATACATATCACAAATCTGAAAAACCCATACTAGAAATGGTTTCACATTACATTCCATAAGAACACAATGTTCTTAATTGTAGTTACTGTTGTCGATTGTTGCCACTCAATCTCGAACAGCATAGACAACTGCCACTGCCACTGGAAGCTGCCTTAGACTTTAGCCGTTTTGGCGCGAAATGGGAATGGAACATTGGTTATTATTCTCCCCACAATGTGAAATTCCATTTATTCGCACAAACAGGAATACTGAAAAGAAAATCATACCATACTACATCTACAGTCTGGATCTTGTTATCTGGATCTTGTTGCACATGGCCATTATTGCTAGTGAACGTATTCACCAGTCGACCATCTTCCAACGAAGTACGACACTCAGAGGATCACGACAGTCAAAGGATCACTGCAATCATTTGCTCTCCAATACAATCATTTTTCCAGTATCCACACACCATACGAAGAACACCAAATCAGTTGCACGACCCCGTCGTTGGCGACTATCAATAGGTCGTTGGTTGTCCTACAACCTCTGATACCTCCATCCTCCAATATATTTGCTACTTAGAAAATTTGCTTTGAGGCTCAATTTTGGAATGCTCCCTCTCAATATGAACTTCTTACAAGGAGTGTCGGGTTCCACCGATCATGTACTCTAATAACAATTAAGGCAATTTTTATTTTTATTTTTTATTTATTTTTCTACGGCTCCAACTTCATATGGCAGTAGTATGAAAACAAAAATAAATCTATTTCTCAATCATGACCTATAGGCATATTCAAAAGCATGAGTTTTAAATAAAAAACTTATCTCAAAGTCATGGGCTTATCTGCCTATATAGGATAAATGGTGACTACAATGGCTTTGATAACCACGCAATGCAAGTCCTCTTTTTATCTCACCATGTCAGAGATTTGGGCAAAATATCTTGTTGTTCACGCCAGTGATTTCTACAACCAGCAGAATATAGAATGTCGACCACCAATTGATGGGTCCGAAAAGCTCTATTAAAAGAACTCTCGGTTCATCACATAATCATCTACACAGCCACCAATATTGATCCGCGAGATGCTCAGATTGATCGCCTTCAAGCCCAGGTACGAGGATGAGAGTAAAATTGAAATGGGGATCCAACAATGAAGTTCTATCATGAACAACTTTTTAAACAATTGGTAGGCTAAGGAGGCAAGTAGAATCGATCTTTACATCACTAAAAAGAACGCCCGCTGCCAATGCAATCTCCGATGAAGAAATTAAATTCACCAGTCAACAAATGCCAATGAATACAAAATACTTGAAGCCAAATACAATAATACTCCTGCGAAAATCTTCAAGCCGTGCACAAGCTGAATGTTGATGGAGGTGAGAAAAACCGCAGACCAATGAGAGCTCCTTGTTATGGAAATCATGCCATAGATCACACCAAACATGTAAGCATAGATCACGGCAAACAAAGATTCGGTCAATAAGAAATTCGATTTATATTTCTCCACAGTCTTCCTTTAATCCAATCTACTTCAGGCTGTCATAAAGCCACCAAGTGCGTTTTCTTACATCATGCCCCGATATGAATGAAATCCGACCAAACACCATACCACGATCATAACAAAGGAATCCAAAATTTCCCCGATCCACTCATTTCAGGATCGTGGGCATCCTATACACCTCTGCGTATTCCACAAAATCGACACTTTATCTTTGAAATGCATATATTACGCTTATATCCCGCTCTGGTACCATATTAGCAATTTTAGGCACAATAATAGAAGTAGAAAAATATACAAGATAAAATCGTGCTTCTTCTCCTCTATTTTCAATCAATACATTACAAACTTATATAGGAGTTTTGATCTCCTATATTATAGGAACTACTCTCTAATAATATGAGTTATTTTAACAACTCATATAACTATAATCTCCCGTACAACCTATACATAATATTCTAACAAACCCCATTATTATTTCCTAACAATATTATTATGTTGGTTGTCAACAACTTTTTAACCAATGTGAACACTAATATTTAATTTCACAACGGTTATGTGCTTATATTTTTAGGGAAACCCCTTTCATGGGTTAGCTTTATTGGGAACATATCATTGGAATAGGGTTTTCCAATAAGCTCTCATGACATTTTCATGTTGCATATACTGTTTTACCCTAACTTAAAGGTAATTGCTTACAATTGGTGTTAGTAATTACTTTAAGGTGGGGCCTTGCATTCCATTATGTGCTACACTTTGTTCACATGCATTGGACTTGGTGATACGTTTTCTTAGCATACTGATCATTTTTTGTAGTACCTTATTTGAATTATTGGGATTATAATTCTTGACATGGTTGACATGGGATCACACCTATTGAATATCGGACTTCACTAGCCCTTGTGTGTTTCTCGTTTGCTACCTTTGCAGAAATTCACCTAGTGAATATCGAACTTCACTAGATTGTGTTGTTTCTTGGCAAACCTCACCTAGTGAATATTGGACTTCACTAGCCTATGGTTCTTTGGTTCATGGTTCACCTAGTAAATTACAAACTTTATTAGCCTATGACTCATGAACACCTTGGGTATGGATCCTAGTAAGATTTTTGTGGAGCTTGCTAGTCCGTATTTTACATACCCCCTTTAGCATGTTTGCATTGTGTTTGCATCATGCTTGCATTGTGTTTGCATTGTGCTTTCAATTCATGTTTATGTTTTGCATTATGTTATGTCGTGTGTCTTCATCGTGTATGCTTTGTGTTTGTCATATTGCATTATACTTTACATGTGTGTTCCTTTTTCCATACATTGTATTGCCATAGGATCTTCAACATGGGGGCTAGCACATCCCCTAGATTCAATGTCATCCTATCTCTTCAATATTTGGATAATTGAATTATTCTTTTCTTTTCCGTACTTTAGTGTGAGTTTGAATACTCTCACTAAAGTAGGGGCTAAATATAACATTGAAAATTGTCACCCTTGACAATTTCACACTAGGTTTAGCTCTCCCCTATATGCTTGGACCTAATTATGCATTTAATTACCTGTTTTATAAATATCTTCAAAAAATAAAACAATAGGAATGAAAATAACCATTTGATATTTGTACCCAATATTTAAGGCCTCGAAAAGGATGGGTCTGGACTAGGGCGCCCCACACCCTTATCTAGTCCTTTTTGGCTCCATTTTGGATATGTTGATGTCGGTATTATTATTTGAATTTTCAATTTCATTTGTTGGCTATCGATATTTGATTTTCAAGAAATAAGAATAATTACATATAAATACTAGTCATTTTTACCATTTTAATCCCAACATGTTTTCGGAAGGCATTTAAGATTAAATTATTGAGCAATTAAGAGTAGTCAAGAGAAAAATTATCAAGATTGTTGTAGCATTTATTTCAGTCAAGCATCATGTCAATCATTTATCATGTTTTTATGTAAGTTTGTTCATATTTTATGTTCATTTTTTTGTGAGCACTAACACTTGTAAGACTTCAAATCAAATGACAATTTCTCCTTGAAGGTGATGAGTACATGACTTCAGTCCATCAAGGAATGCAAATTTGAGTGATGAGAAGTAGTAATTTGTCAATTTATCACTTATTTATCAATTAGCCTCTACTCAAACGAGGGTAATATCTCTTTATACATCATTGTAGCCATTCTGGAGGTAGAAATACCAAAACAGGGTTTAACTTATGCAATCTCCTATACGGCACAACCCTTCACCCTCTTTCATATGTGCAACTTTTTAGATCTAAATAAAATTAGAGGAAGATTGAGGAATAATTGTTCATTCATGCATTCAGGCCCTACAAGTTGTCAAGACATGGAAAGTAGATTTTAACAGTAATAGATGAAGTTTTGATAGTGACCCCGGGAGAATAGGACTTGTAGACCAAGAGCTACAAGCTTGTGAAATCAAATCTTAAAAAACAAGAAGCTAGTCTAGGGTGTCCCACGGCCTTGACCAATCATTTCAACCTCAAATTTATATGTCAGGTTCCTTTGTGTCTGTCCTTTGCATTTTTGTTTTACATTTCTCAAAAATCATCTCAGTTTGTTGTATTTTCACAGTTAATCTAGGAAAATCATTGCATCATAAAATTCAATCAATTCAAAGTCAATTAATCATTAACACCCTCACACAAAACAGGGATTAAAATCCTGATCCACCATTCTAGCTCTTTCATTGAGGTTTGTAGCCAAGTGGATATAGAGATCACTTTTAATCCCTAATGTCTCTAATTGGAAGAAGTGTGATTTAAGCACTAGATCCTTTTTTGCAATCAAAAAAGGATTCAAAGTTAGAGTAGAATATTATTATGCAATCTTCTACATAGAGACTCTAATTGAAAAACCCTATTTTGAGCACTTGTGTTCAAATGCCTGAATTTGAGGATATAAACCTATGGATATATTAACAGTTAGAGGATAATAACCCTCTTGAATCTTGTGTAGAAAAGGATGAAACCCATTTGGCCAAAGGATGAGCCAATCCAAATTTTGTATTTGAACTTCATGACCACGAATCTCACAAGTATCAAGTTTATACATTATCACAATCTAGTCATGGGTGTAAGAATTCATGTTCTAATTTTTAATAGTTTGTGTAGTGGCATAATGTAATGTTTATACAAACCCTTTTAATGAAAATAGATGTTTACAATATTTTATGTATTTTATGAACTTGATTATTATGGGTTAAGTATTGTAAGTTCAATGTAATCTCAACTATGATATATACCATTGTATTTGTTGATGTTACACCATTTTTGAAATTGTTTACAAACTCATGTAATAGGGAAAAGCTCTACAATTTGTTTAGCAATGTCTTTGACCCCATTTATAAACTGGGTGTTCTCAATTAATACAAAAAATCATATTTTTTAATCTAGATTTAAATGTTAATGTATAAATGTGAAGGAAAATTTAGAGTCTTTGCCAAATCCTACTAAAAATCCTAAATCTAAAGTCTATCAATTCAAAGACTTAAGTTCGGGTTTGTTAGTTTGTGCAACTACTCAAATTTACAATATATTTGTCTTTCTTTTGTTGGACTGACCTAAAATATTAGGGTTCAAATTTTTTCATTGATGTAAAGGAAAAATTCTGATTTTTTATAAGATATTAAAAAATATTTAAATCAAAAATTAAATTGTCTCGAGTTTAAGTACAAATCACTAAAGTGGTATCAAAGTAAATCACTTAAAATATTTAGTTATGGGAATTTAAGGAATTTTAGAATAAATATTTGTCAAGAACATTATAATTTTTAGACTTTATTTTTTTCTTAGTTTTAGATCTTTTGATGGCCCTTTCTTATTTGTGCTTAATAACTAGGGTTTGTGGTTTATGGGGTGAAAGTTCAAAAATTATATCCCGCTTTTATAAAGGAAATGACAACACAAATATAGTTTTTCAATTTGGAGCACCTAAAATAAATATGTATGTTCTGAATTTTAAAATGATATAAACTAATGAAATGTGAAACTCTTAGTGTAGTTTATGCTTCTGATTTTTATTTTTATTTTAAATAATTGGATGTAGTTTTTTTTTATAAATTTAAGAGAATATTTTAACAATTGAAATAAATTTCAAAAAATTAAGTTGACAGACATAGCTTTTAATATAGTCACTTTAATTTATTTTCTTTAAATTGTTTTCATGTTAGAGAACTGGAATATCTAATGCATGTATATGTAAATGTTAGAAAATATATATATATATATATACACTGTTTTATAGAGGTTTCTCTCCTCTAGCGCACAATATTTTTCTAACATTTATAAATTAATTGTAATATATGTTGTTAATTTCTAACCAATCTTATGTTTAATTATAATGACATACTTGTAATAATAAATTAAAAGTTAATAATAATAATATTAAAAAAATATTGTCAAATTCTAGGCTTTGAGCCCTACCAAAGGGTATTTCATGAAAATATCCATGGTCGGAGAAATGAGGAGTTGAAGCTCCATTTTTATTGATTTTTTCCCAAAAGAGGGGTTAGACTACTAGCTTGACAATTTTAGGCAAAATAGTTTCACTCAAAACCCTTCACTATAAACACATGGTAGAGAGTGCTTTCTTTCTTGTTTACATGTTAGTGTTTTGGGGTGAAACCATTCCACTTGAAACTTGTGGTGCCATAGAAGCCAAAAACATTTCAAACAAAATAGTTTAGCTTGAAAACATTTTCAAGAAAAACCCTTGAGTTGACCAAAAGTAGGACATAATTTATACTTTTATCCTATAGTGTGACCTTGCTTTCACCCACCCTACCCAACCTTTTTGTGCCTTTATATTTTAATTTTCAAATTTGATTATTAACTAATTTTCTAGTTTTACTTCATTGCCATATATCTTTTATCATGGTCTTTCAAAGTCTATTCTTTGTATCTTATACTCATGTCTATATTATAGATTTTGATGTGTTCTTATTCGTTGTTTCATCTAATTCCCTCATATTTGATACTCTTACATATTTTTAAGTTATGGATGTAGATATATTTTTTATGGAGGTGTTGTTTCATCATGTGTGTGATTTTCCTCTATAGATTTTGTTATTATTTCCCCCCCTCTTAGACACACATACTCTACTTATCCATGAACTTCATGATGCTTCTACTCTTTTATGATTAGTGATATATTCATGAACATGATGGTGTGTTACTTGTGAGGACCTTGGCTTCTCATTCTTCAATTTATATGGATGATAATTTAACCCCACCCTATCATGGTACATTCAAGGATCTTCCTTCAAGTGAAATGATATACCTACTAAGAATATCCTTTATACATCTCATGCTATTTTTCCTTGTTTGCTTATGAGTTCTCCTACTCATGCCTATCTTGCTTCCTCTTGCCTTGAGGATCCTAGTGATGTCAATATAAAAGTTTTACCTTTAGAGCAATTCATTATCCCATCTTCTGTATCTTACAATTTATGGTCTATCAATGTTATGTTTAGTAATAAGCGTAGTGATAATTCTTTATCTTCTCATGATGTGGTTGATGACTCTTTGTTTCATGACTATTGGGTTTATATATACATTATTTTAATACACCTATAATAGAGTCATTTGACAACAAGGCACAAAGTATAATGTCATGACCGTGTACATAAAAACCAAAACACAGCTAAAATATATATTTTTAAATAATAAAACTATAACATAACTCCTAAGTAAATAAAAATAAATAGTCAAATTAAATTAAAGTAAACAATGTAAATACAAAAAAATAGCTCTTAATTAAAATAAAATTATTTTATAAGAAAATAAAATAACTCTTCAATAAGTAAAAATAAAGTAAACAATGTAAATAAAATTTAAGATATCTATACTATCCATAAAATATAGACCATATTATTAAGCCATTGAAAGACATGGATAGCAGTTGCAACTTTCAATACTTAGTTTCAATTGTTGTGTAAGTAAGAGCAACTCATGTGGCTAAAGGTTATAGGCCCGCATAATTAGAACCTCGCAAATAGGGCATGTACTAGTTACTATTTATGTCTTATGTAACATATAAGAATTTATATATTAACATTTTCTACACTCCAATTAAGATCTCATAATCATATAAAGAATTCTTAAGGTAATTTGAGATTTCAATATAATAGTTTTTATGCAACGTGATTTGAGATATGCTCTTTCTAACTTATAAAAGTGTAATTAGGAGTATATCACAAAAGACTAATATATACAACTAAATTGAATAATTAATATTGTAGCAGCAAAAATCTTTTGGGGAAAAAATTGGCAAACCAAAAGTATAATTATTTTTCAAAAAATCGAGAAAAAATCATATTATCAAAAAACTAAAAAAATATTAAAAAAAGAGAGAAAAACCTGTACTATTTTTTTATTTCAAGGCATTTTAATAGCATAGAGATATAGAGAGAAAATAAAAAATGAAATAAGGGATTTAGGGTGGGAATCCCTAGCATTTTAGGGGAAATGCCTCTCACAGGGGTTTGAGTGTAGTATCATGAGAGGTAGTGGTCTTCCCAGGTGTCTAGGGTAGTGCCCGTAGCAAGGTCGAGGGTTAGTGCCTTTTATAGGGTTCAAGAATAGCACCCTTGACATAATCCCTATCATGATATAAGGTAGGGTTGAGGGCCAGAGTCCTCGCCACCAAGCCCAATTTAAAGCCTTTGAAACCACACAGACCTTCATGGGGCATACTATTTTGTATAATGTTGTCATTTTTAACCAAGCTCGAATATTTATGAGTTTGACACCTCAAATTTTGAATATAATTAATATGTATTTAATAGTAAAATTATCATTATATTAATTATATCAAAATTAATTAATTAGACGTGGGAGGTTGGGTGGGCGCCCCTCCACGTTGGCGAAGGGAAGATGACGAGGCTTTCTTTTGCTTCCACGGGATGCATTTAATTGTTAGGTCGTCGCTGGTGTTTAGGGTGGATGAGGATGTGATATGTGGGCGGGTGCCAGAGTACGTTGTTTACAAAGTTTTCATGCAAAGAATTTAGCTGGCATAGAAATATCATTCCAAGGTATGCTCAATTTTTAAGAACGTTTTTGGAGGATAGCTTTCATCACAAGGATAGATTGCCTTGCTTGGCCATTATTCTCCACTCATGTGAGGTGAGCCAAGTCTGCTAGCCATGGGCTCTATTTATAGCAGTTGGTTTCAAAATTTTGTTTGTGGTCGGTTTGAAGTGCTTGTTGGGTGGCTTTGTGGGTGAAGTTTTATTTGGTGACAGTCGGCTTCTGGTTGCTTCGCAGATGGCAAAGCCGAGTCACTCTTAAGTTTATTATCTCTATGTCTGTGGAGCCCGGTTGGAATCTTTTGGGTCTAACACCCCCATTTCCTTGAGAGCAATAGAGAGGCAAGCTGCGTTCATGGCTATCACCAACCAACGGCTTAAGCGAATTCTGCTCGATAGCGACCCTCTGGTCATGGTGATTGTTAAAATGGTGCTTGGGAAAGGTCATTTGGAAAGAGTATGCATGGGACAATGCATACATCTCTTCGCGGTTTTTGGATGTGTTGTTGGACAGGGACGTTCCTAAGTTGGAGGCCAAAGAGCTACTCGTGTGTCTGTTCTGTGGGGATTTGTTGGGTGGTTTAGAGGAAACTCTGAAAGCAGCATTTGTAGGTAAGGGAATTATGTGTCCTTTTGATTTGGAGTTGCTTTGGGAAACGGATGAGGCGATGAGAGTCTTCCCCTTCCTTTTAGATTTGAAAGGAGCTGAGCTTATGCGCCATCGGATGGTTTCGGCTGTGGCTGTGGAGTTTTTGAAACGGAAATTTGGGCTAGTGGCAGTGGAAGGTCTGGAGTGGGTGGAAGATTTTGAATCTTTTGCTAATTTAAATGGTTTTCTGTGAGGCATGGCCTCCTTTTGCTCAAATTTTGTTTGTCGGTTAGTTGCTTAGTTTGGTGTTTTGTTGTTGGCTCAGCTGTAGCTTTTTGGCCGTATTCAATAGGGTTGTCGAATTATTAGGGGTTTTTTTGGTTAAGTTCCTGGTTTCTAGTATGGTGTTGATCTCCTGCTTTGCAGACGTAATGTATGTTGTTTCTATATTAATAAAATACCTAATCTTACGTATAAAAAATAATAATAATAATAATTAATTAGAAAATATTTAAATTTATAATTGAAAATATCATTTAATTAATTTTTAAATTATTAAAAAATTATAATTAATTATATATTTAAATTAAACTGTTATTTTATTTGTTTAATTTGATTTTTAATTATAAATTTAAATATTTATTATTTTTAATGGAGCTCAAAATTTTATGAGTTTGGTGCCTCACAATTTGAATACTATTAATAAATTTATTAATACTTATTAAAATTATATTGAATTATATTAATTATATCAATTGATTAATTAGAAAATATCTAAATTTATAATAAAATATCATTAAATTAATTATTAAAATATTTAAAAAATATAGTTAATTATATATTCAAATTAAACTATTATTTAATTTGTTTAATTTGATTTTTAATTATAAATTTAAATATTTTTAATTAATTTTGATATAATTAATATAATGATAAAGAAACTTTAGAAATTCCTCTACTTTATAAATAAAAACAATAAAATTTAATAAAAAATTAAAATATAACTTCATAATGTGTAAACATAAATATATTATAATAATCATATATATAAATATTAGAATATTTATAATTAATAAAATATATAAAAAATCATTTATTTTTAAATGCTTATAAATTTACAATCCTTAATGGGATGGGGTTTCAAAATATTACCCTATTGAATCGGTGGCGGGATTATCAAAGATTGACGAGATAAGAATTTTTTTAACTCTTTGGTTTACTTGTAATCAAATGTCTCGTGATGCTTCCTAATGCTCCTTTGTTAATTTCTTTTTGGGAGAATCTAATGAATCCTGAGCATAGCAAAGGATTGAAAAAGTGGAATTTGAAATCGTTAAAGAGCGAGAATTATGTCACTTGATGTTAGGCTAGAAGCAAAGAGAGATGCAAAGGGTGTTGCAGATTAGAGCCTGACACAGAGTTAGTGTGGAAACCCTAGTCACAAAGAAAAATCGATTACTGTGGCATAGACTTAGCGTGAAAATCGTATACATGATTTAAACATAATTTGAACACAATTTAAACTCGATTTTAACGCATGTAAATAAAAAGAAATTGATCAATAAACATGGGCCATGCTTTTGCTTGAAATCTTGATATTTTAGGGAAAAAATCACCAACCATGGCAATTTACAATTTTGACCATTAATCACATATTTTTGAACAATTGTATTGTTTTCCTTAATATAACAATATTACTAGCATATATTAAATAATAAGTATATAATATGTGGAGAGATATCCTTCTTAAGGTGCCTATTGCACTTTTATCTAAGGAATTGATTAAAAAATTAGGGTTAGGGTTGGAGTTAGCATTAGGATTAGGGTTAGGGTTAAGATTAGAGATAGAATTAGGGTCAAGGGTAAGGTTAAGCTTAGGCTTAGGGTTTTAAGGATATAAATAGAATTGGGTTTATATTAATATTATTCATTTATAAAACAAATTTAACTTTAGGTTATAATTATTATAAAAAATACTTTAAATAATTTATCATTACAATACTAATTTTACAATTGTGTTGATAATTAATTTAATTATTAATAGTTAGTGTTAGGGTTAGTGTTAGAGATAGATTTAGAGTTAGATTTGGGGTTAGAAATAATGTTAGGGTTAGGGTTAGGGTTAGAGTTAGAGTTAAGGTTAGGGTTAGGATTAAGACTAGGTTTAGGGTTAGAATTAGAGTTTGAATTAGGTTTAGGGTTAAGGTTACGGTTAGGGTTAGATTTAGAATTAGCATTAATATTATAATTAGGGTTATGGCTAGAGTCACAATTAATGTTATTGTTGGGGTTAGAAATTATATTAGTGTTAGGTTTATGGTTAGTGTTAGAGTTAGGGTTAGGATTATGGTTAGGGTAGGGTTAGATTTAGAGTTAGGATTGGGATTAGAAATGGTGTGTGTTAGGGTTGGATTTAGAGTTAGAGTTAGAATTAGGGTTAGGGTTAGGGTTAAAATTAGGGTTAAGGTTATATTTAGTGTTAGATATAGATCTAGTGTTAGCATCGGGGTTAAAAATAATTTTAGGGTTACATTAGGGTTAGAATTATAATTAGTGTTAAGAGTTATGTTTAGTTTAATGTTAGGGTTAGAGTTATATTTATTAAATATATATATGTTAGTAGTATATGTAGCCTTAACATGTAAGACATTAATTCAATTTCCATTATTACTTCAAGATAATAAAAAAAATATATTAATTTAAGATAATTAAAATATATTTTATTAATGAAAATAAATGTTCACATTAACCCTAATTGAACTCTTTATTGAACCTAACCCTAATTAAATTTAACCTTAACCCTAAATTGAACATTAACCCTAACCCTAAGTGAACACTAATCTTATTTGAACTCTAAAATTAAATTGTAACCCTAATTAAATTGAACCCTAACTCTACATTGAACATCAATCTTAACCCTAACTGAATTCTAACCCTAACCCTAATTAATTGCAAATCTTCTTGAACCCTAACCCTATCTCTAACCATAAGTGAACACTAACCCTAATTGATCTCTAAACCTAACCCTATTTAAACCATAACCATAACCCTGACTGTAACCCCAACCTTTATATTAGAACCCTAAAACAACCATAATTGAACCTTAATTTAATTGAATTGTAACCCTAATTGAACTATAACACTAACCCTATCAATAATCATAATTGATCATTTTATGTAAACCTAATTGAATCTTAACCCTAACCCTAACAATAAACCTAATTGAATCTTAATCCTTTTTGAACTATAACCCTAATTGTACCTTATTTATAATTGAACCCTAACTTTCATTTAACCATAACTCTAACTGTAACCCTAATTGAATCATAACACTAATTGAACCCTAACCTGGCCCTAACCATAATTGAACCCTTATTGAATCCTAACCCTAACCTTATTTCATCCCCAGTCTTAACCTTAACCCCAAGCTTTGTCATGTAATCCTAACCCTAACCCTAACCCAAATTGAACACTAATACTAACCCTAAGTCAACACTTATTCTAATTGAAATCTAACCCTAATTGTAACCCTTATTAAACACCAATTAAACATTAATCCTAATTGGATACTAACCTTGATTAAATTCTAACCCTAACAATAAGTAAGCCCTAAGTTTAATTTAAATTAAACCCTGACCTTAATTGAACTCTAATCGTAACCATAATGAAACCCTTTAACACTAATTGAACCCTAACCATAACTATACCCCCAATATTTATTCTAAATGTTAGAGTAATAAAGTCATCGCCTAATTAATTGGGTCACTTTATGCTTTATTACACTTAAGCTAAACTTAGGAGTGCGTTTGTTTAATTATTTTCTTTAATTAATTAGTTGTTTTTTGCATAATTAGAGCCTCTAATATTAGAACATGTTGTCTCATTCATTCCTATGAGGACACTTGTCATGTTCTAATATAACCCTAATCTAGGGTTAGCTTTCATCCTTTTCATAAGGATTGATTCATTGTAATTATTTATCAATTCTCTACGACAGCATATTCACGACAGTTGTTCATATAATGCAAAATTGGTGTTTTCATTAGATCTGAGTTGTAGGGCAATCATATCTTGCTTATTTTTTCATAGTGTGATAGGTTTATCATTGCAGGTGTTTCATGGGAGCTGGATTGATCTCTTTATGGATTCTACATTAGGCATCCACCATTGCGACAGGAGTTTCTTCATTGTGCAGGGGCCTTCAATTCTCTTTCTATCTCTCCTATGGAGACCATTGTATATGTACTTATGTGATAGAAGTTGTCTTTGGGGGGTATCATGTAATCCACCTTCTATCCTTCTTCTATTAGTAATACATTCTTTTCTTTTCTCTCTTTTGGAGGGGAGTTTTATTCCCATGTGGTTTTATCCCTTTCTCCAGTTATGAGAGTTCATTGTTGTACATGGGTACCTCATCAGCCATTAGGGCGGGACCCATTCATGCATCCATTCATGTATTTCTTTATCATAGTTTAGTTTCTCCCTAGTTCATCTTAAGGGGGGGTGTTAAAGTAATAAAGTCATCACCTAATTAATTAATTAATCATTAATTAATTGGGTCACTTTTTGCTTTATTACACTTAAACTAAACTTAGGAGTGCATTTATTTAATTATTTGCTTTAATTAATTAGTTTTTTTTTCGCATAATTAGAGCCTCTAATATTATAACATGTTGTCTCATTCATTCCTATGAGGACACTTGTCATGTTCTAATATAATTAGCTTTCATCATTTTCATAAGGATTGATTCATTGTAATTATTTATCAATTCTCTATGGCAGCATATTCACGACAATTGTTCATATAATGCAAAATTGGTGTTTTCATCAGATCTGAGTTGTTGGGCAATCATATCTTGCTTATTTCTTCATAGTGTGATAGGTTTATCATTGCAGGTGTTTCATGGGAGTTGTGGATTGAATCAGTCAATTCGAACACTAAAACCCTAATTGAACCTTAATTTTATTGTAACCCTAGTTAAATTGTAACCCTAACCATAGCAATAACCATAACTAAACCCTATATGTAATCTTAATTGAATCCTAATACTAATCGAACCTATTGATATGGTTGTTGTGCACACAACAACATGCAGATAAAGTTTTTTATTTAAACTTTTCTACACAACTAAAATATACATGTCATGATAATTTCGTATATGGTTTATTTCAACCCTAAAAATTTCATTATCATAAACATAATTTGTCATCCTACTTGGTTGGCCCTCCTTCTAGCATCAGTTTTGTTGGTGTGGTTGTTGTACGCACACAACAACATGTAGATAACTTTTTTCTATTAAAACAACCTAACTTATCTATCTTGAAAGAATCACCAATTTTAGTTAGGAATTTGGCTATCCCGAGGCTTGGGAATGTCAAGTCTTGACATACTAGGTTCGCTCAAGGTCTGTCAAGTGCAACTGTTATTTCTACATAGGGGGCTTGTCGGTATTCAAATTCACCTCTAATGATCAATTTGTGGTGTAATAATCCTAACAAATAATGCTTGCATCACTTCTAGACTTTTGTTGATTCAAACTATTTTAAAAGTAAACTTCCTGAAAATCAAAGTTAAAAGAGATAAGGCCTAAGAAATTAATGGCTTCCAATTATTATCCACGTATTTACAAAGAAATAAAAAAACTAAAGTATCAACAATTTTGTATTTCACCATAATGCTTCACAGCTACATACAAAATAATACAAGAGTTTAAAGAAGAGAACCGTTCACCACTAAAATAACATCAAAATGCACCCAAATCTTGCATAACAAATTGACTCTTTCGATAGGAATGAATAGCTTATAGTTACGCAAGATATATGATTTGGACTAATCTTTCGCTTACTTTAGCATTATCAATCTCTATTGTAAGTAAAAGTTTAAATTATATTGGAATTGAACAAAAAATATGAAGTAAAAATAAAATTGGTGATGTCCCAACTTTAAGTCTTACTGTTTCAACAAATTATGATCCCCTAAAATGAAACACTCAATGACTTTTATAGAACACAAGGCAAGAGTTAGTTATAGAGCACATGGTTGGAAAAGTGACAAAATAAATTAGCACATGACACATGGCACTAGAGCACAGGTTGCACTTGGAAGATATTTTCCCATGGTTCTTGAAGATAAAGTCAAAGTTAAACTTTGACTCTCGCTAATGACATCCCAATTCCTGAATAACCCAGATAAATAGAACAATTGAGTTCCTTTAATCTTCAAAAAGATATAGAAATAGAAACGTTGGCTTTTCTTTTCGAAATTTCCAACTATTGGCACATACAAGCTTCTTTATCGAGAAAAATACTCACAACTAGAAGTTGGGAAAAATCTTCAATTCCTCCGCCAAACCAAATACCTGCATCCTCTTTTACTATGATACCTTCAATTATTCACAATTCCCATAAAATCAAGAGATACAATTGAACACCACAAAATCCACCTACACCATTAAGTAACCTTTAAAAAATTAATCTTTTATCTTTTCCTCTTTTACCAATTTCAATTTTGCTCAAAAATAAACCTTGGTTTAGATATCAAAATAATAATCCCTTTGGAATTTCTAGGTTTTCAGCTTTATTCAAGTTTTGGAAAAAATTGGGATTAAAGGAAATTTTTGATCTTGCCACTTCTACAAAAATTCCTCGAACTCGAAAAAATACTTGATTACCTTATTATGCATCAAAACCCAATGTTCACTTCTCCTAGCTTCGTCTGCTTAATTTAACAATATAGGCTATGTTCTGGCTTTTACCACTCTCGACATTGTACCTTTCAAATCCGCAATGCATAGTTTCTCCCACCTTTTTTCCTTTTCCCGCTCTAAAGAATGTTAATCATTACCTTCGCCCATTTTGGGTTTTGCACTTATATTCCTCCCAACGGAAAGATTTTAGGTTGGATTCCCAAGCTATATGGATATCATGGGGCATGTTGTGAGACCACGCAACAGAACCCTAATCCTAACTCTAATTGAACTCTAACCCTAACCTTATGTAAACCCCAACCATAACCTTAATCCCAAGCTTTATTGTAGAACCCTAACCTTAACTCTAACTCTTAGTGAACAATAACCCTAATTGAGCCCTATTTAAACGCAATTTAAACATGATTTAAACTCAATTTTAATGCATGTAAATGAAAAGAAATCAGTCAATAAGTTACATTGACCGCGATTTTGTTTGAAATCTTGATATTTTAGGGAAAAAAACACCAACCATGACGATTCGCAATTTTAGCCATTAATCATGCATTTTTTGGCAATTCTACTTCTTTGCTTAATATAACTAACAATATTAAAATATAAATTTGAAAAAATTAAAAAAAAAAATCTCCAAACAATTATATTACTGAATTTAAAGTATTTTTTTTTTTTATTGATAATATTAATTTATATGAAATTTATATAATTCTACACTGCCCACATAAATGTAATTTCCATTACAAACTATTGGTAGACTAATTAAATGCAGATCTATCATTGAAACTGAGCTGGATGCCTTCAAACTAGCTATTAGCTACTTGTTGAGCTGGATGCCTTCAAATTGACACATATTTACCGTGAAGGCAATGGGGTGGTGGATGACTTGGAAAAAAGGGCCTCAATGGCGGGGCCGGTTTAATTGGCATATGTCATCTCTAGATTTGGTGGTGGCTTTGTGCTTGTTCGAGGATGGAGGTGACATCTTAATAATGACTTGAACCACAGGGTTCATGCGATGTCAGTGTGTAGGCCGGGTTTTATGCCACGATAACTTTTCACGGAGCTAGTGTGATGCGTCTGGGTGGTGCAACATGGATACCCCAATAAGATTGGAGAGCACAAGGAGCCAGTTGGTGTTCATGGGGGAAGTGATTGAGAAACACTTGGGTAACATCTTCAAATCTAAGCACGGTTTAATCCTCCACACGCTGAAAATGGTGCTCAGCGAGGAGTTTCTCTATTCGTTTCACCGACACAAGGTTAACACTAATATCTTAGTCATGTTCTTAGCCTCAATCCTAGATGTAGAGTCGTCGAAGGATACGGTGTGCCAACTTTGCAAGAGGTTGATCTGGGGTAAGTATTTGGTCAGTTTGGAGGATGTATTGGAGAACTACAAAGTGGGGCGAGGGATTCCATTGCTTGGAGATTACTATTGTTGTTGTGTCATGGGTTGCCACTGGAGCGGTATCCTTTGATTTTCACCAATGATCCAACTTCCCTTCCCAAATTTTGTGTGGCGGCCACGAAGAGTATCAAGTTCCTGAAAAAGATTTTGGAGATGGTTCCTAACAAGGGGGCGAGCTGGTTGCAGGCATACATTACCACAACGAGTCTGGTAGATGAGGGCAGCACAACCATCTAGGGATGCCCCAAAATTCAAAATCGATTGAGGTAATGTGAGATGGGCTGGTGCAATGTGGCTTTGGAGTTTGGGCGAGGTGAACATAATCTGTGTGACTCGGCGGGTCGGGTGCTTTGTAGGAATATTCATAAAATGTAAATTTTGCTATCATGGTGTTATTGCTAGTTTGGGTGTGGGGTTATCTAGTTGTAGGGTTTTGGTCTGAGGCACCATTTTGAGTCTGGGTGCCTAAGTGTAACAACGTAGTATATGGTTGTAGGGCTTCTGGTCTGGGGTACCACTTTGAGTCTTGGTGCTTGGTAGTGTTTTTCTCTAGGTGGTCTAATATGGGTGATCTGTTGATGATCCTCGATTTATGATTGTAATGTTAATATTTGAAATTTTAATAGATGGATGTAGTCCCTTAGTTGCTTTTGCATTGATAAAAAAATACTCACCTGTACCTTGATCTATGCATCCACATAATGCATGTATCTAACAAAACATTTCAAATTATAGTATCTCATAAAATCCCCCTTTGAAACAAAGTATGGACATTCATCTTTTATTATGTTTAGATGGATGTCCATACTTTGTTTCAAAGTGTATATGTAAAAGATATGAGAGGATTTTCAGGGAAGTACAATGATGTAAAAAAGTCAGGTTCGAGAATACTAATAATATAAATACATTTTATGCAATTTAATTTAATTTTTTTTATTTTAAATTTTAAAAAACTTATAATATTACATCAAAACCATTATATAATAACATCTAAATGCATAATATTATATTTAACTATTAAAATCTAAAATTAAAAAAAATTATACAATTAAAAACATTTAAAATAAAAAACATTACCTAATAATATTTAATAGTTCAAAAACAAAATTAGTTGGCATATACTATGACTATTTTGACATACAATATATTCGTGTTTGAAACTAACATTTAATAGTACAATACCAACAACAACAACAAAAAATACCTTATGCAAGCTGTTAATCCATGGCCCAATCAAATGCTTTATTTTCTCTATATTTTTGCAAAGCATTTGATAAACTGTATAAATATTCTCTCATAAAATTTTGTATGATGGTTATTTAGTTAAGAGTTTATTTTTAAATGTAAAAATATATTTTATCTTAAAAATATATATCATGAATTAGATGGCATACCACAAATACATCGCAATTCATCGACGAAAAATTCACTGTCATAACAAATTCACCGCCAAGTAAAATTCACCGTCAGCAATTCACCAATTAATTGCATACTTGGCGGTGAATTTGTCATGGCAGTGAACTTTTCCACATGAATTGTTGGCGGTGAATTTTTTGTCCGTGAATTGTTGGCCGTGAATTTTCCTAGAGCCAAATTAGATATATATTTTATTATAATCTTATATATTTTTGACAATCTACTTGTATTTTATAATAAAAAATGTTAAATATGATAATATAGCCATCAAAAACACATAGGATCTAATTTTTACAATTGATCTGCTTGTCCAACAATTATTTCAAGACACTTCTTTATTTGAAGTTGTCCTTGTTAAAATATATTTTATTTTAAAAAATTTATCATAAATTGAACATATATATAATAAAAATCTTAAGATTTTTTATGGTCTATCAAAAATCTCTTCTTTCACGAAATACAATTTTTTAATAAAGATATTATATTTTACTATTAAAATAGTTAAAAATAGCCATTCGACCATCAAATTTAGGCCTCTCTAGTACTAGTTAAATTAGACTATATGACCCAAACTACCTGAATAATTTCAAAAGAGCAAAAGAGGCTTAAGTTTGACGGTCGACACTGCCTGTTAAAAGCAAATATTTTGCGACAGTAAATCTATTCAAGTTATGAACTTTAATTTTGTGACCAAAAATAATGCTATTTTGTGACAGTTAATCTATTCAAGTTATGCCCTTTAATTTTGTGACCAAAAATAATGCTATTTAAAGTCTCTCTGAAATTTACAATTTTCATGTCATATAATTGCTTTCACCACCCAGCTTCCTGTTTGCTGCCGCCAGGGCATGAAGAAATGAATCGAATTGGGAGGGCGATCCTCCCGGTGAACTAACCGAACCCCAAACCGATACGGGTGAACAAGTAGAGTATACTAGCGCATCCATCATATTATTCGGTTCATCGGGAGGGCGGAGCGTAAATGGCTCAGTCGGATAGAGAACTGGTCCTGTCATAGCAGAAGTCGCGGGTTCAAACCCTGTTTCCGCCAACTATAAAGCTGGGGACCCTCCTCATTTAGTTGGATACCATCGCACTCCTACGGAACCATGATTTAACCTACCTATACATGCAATTATCTTCTCTCCATAGAATAGAAATGTTCGAATTGAAGGGAATCAATCACGGAGTGACGATAAAAGGGGTGGATTTCGAGCCTATCCGACGAACATTACAGACCGAACTACAGTCATACGACCATCAAATTGAGCTTCATTCGCTTCATTAAAGATGCTAGTGGCGAAAGGATTTCTAAAGAAAATTTTAAAGTCATACGAACATCAAAGTGAGCTTCATTCGCTTCATTCACTTCATTACAGATGCTACCTAGTGGCGAAAAGGTTTTCAAACTTTTAAAATACTGAAAGCAAGTGAAACATGACAATGGCTTTCAGATGAAGTAAATGTGAACTAATGTTAAAAATTAAAAAGGAAAAGAAAGCGAGTAAAAACATGAAAGAGACTCTAAAGTAAAGTATGAAAGCAACCTACGTCAGTGCCTGGAAACAGAGAGAGATCACTGTACTGCGGAATTTAATTCTGCAAATAAACTAAAATGAATGAATGAGAAGAAGAAAAAAAAACCTCAAGCAGAAGCAGCTTCACGCTCGCTTTCCCCTTCACATATCGGAGATTAATGTAGCGAATGTCGGCGTAGGAAAGCTGCAATTTGTACTCAAAGCCGCCCTCATTGACGTACGCACTCAGCCTTCTCACATCAAAACCAAACTCTGCAGTCACCTCATTAGCACCTGAAGACCATAATAAGTGAAATGCAGTGTTGGAAAATTGGCAGCCCGCGAGAAGCTTTGCTCCTTTAAACTGAAGAGGCGTAGAGGCCGCCTTAAATATAATGTCTCTCTTGGCAGATTTCACTGCTAAAGGTTGTAACCTAAACATAATATAAGGCCGATCGCAGAGCTGAGCTGCTATGGCATGGCTCTGAAATTGCACGGTGGCGCACATTCCTGACCTTCTGTTTCTTCTCAGCTTGCAAACCTCCACACTTCCCTCTCCTGCGAAATTTTCCAAAACCTTCACCAGTTCTTCTGTGCCTCCGAAAGAGGGTAAATTTTGTATTTGCACAGTCCGAGACATGGCTTCTCCAGTTAAAACTAATTGTGAAGACTTACACCAAAGCTTCGATCCTCAGTAAATTTGATATATGTCTTCAGAGACACTTAAGCAGTCATCTGGCTAACATGCACTGTTCAGGAAATTCCTCTGCAAACTTATTGTTCTTTCCTCTCTGTTACCTACATGCTTCTGCCTGCAATAAAATATAGGTATATTGAGCTTGCACGACCCGTACGTCGACGAACCGTATGTTTTCACAATAGTCAGGAGTATACGTACGGTTTTGCTTTTCCTTAGATAACGTGTACAAATATATTTAGCGTGATGCTTTTGTCATTTATAAAGTATTCTTTAAGGTAGGCCCAAGTTATCTCTCGAGCTGTACAACAAGAAAGTATAAAGAAAAATGGTACATACTAGGGCCTGGGTATAAGTGAAAGAATTCGGACTTAGAGGTTAAGTTAGCTTTTTCCTTTTCTTGAGTACGAAGTTTACTGAATTGTACTTTATATTTGTCATTTATTTGGCCTATAGAATTAAAACTTTATGTCAAAATATATATTTTATGTTCATTTTTAAAAACTTTTTAAATATAGTTTTATATATTGAATTAATTAATTTATAATATAAAATAAAATAAGATTATATTTTATTTGTAGAATTGTTTTGTATGTGTGTATAAATAACAATCGTTAGTGGAAAGATATTTCTTACCACTACTTTCTTTATTGTAAGGTTCTTCCTCTCACTAAACAATCATCAAATAATTTTAGAGGATTTTTTCTTAATCTTAAAAAATTGGAATATTTATAATGAAAGGAAACGTAAAGATATGTCTCATTTTTTGGTCTAAGTGAGCATGTCAAATCAATATTTTAATATTAACTTAAAAAATAGATCATAAAAAAAAATTAAATGTTGCAAAAGTAGACCTTGAACATCTTTACCTTCAATCAAAAGTTAGTGACTTGTGGATCATTAAGACCTTCAAATTAAGGTCCTTTTAAATAATAAAAACTTATATTTGAAGGTGTTGAGTGATCCCACAGTAGTGTGTCCTAATTTTTGGTCAAAGTAGGACATTGAAATTAGCATTTTAACAATTTTTTCACTCTCTAATACCTATAGCAACTAAATCATTAAGAATTTAAAAATGATGTGAACTAATGATTTTTGAGATTTCATGTGTAGATTGTAATTTATTTATTTTTAATTTTAAGAAGTAATTTGTGAGCTTTTTTACATAATTTTTAACAACTTCTTGTTTTATAGTAAGTTGTATTTTTAAAAAGTGATGTTGCTTCCATAAAATATAGCTTCTTTTATATAAAGGATAAAATTATAATTTTTAAAAAAATAGATTTGTAACACTAATATTTAGAGTGCAAAATTTTTTCTTAATTTTGTATTGCATATTTTTTTAATAATTTAAACATAGGTTACTTTCATAGATCATATTTTTTCATATATATTTTAATTGACTTTTATTTTGTTGAAATAAGAACATCAATACCTAGTGCATAGATATTTTTCAAAAAAAATTATCTATGCAACTATTTTTCCATATCTATGAAACAAAGACCTTAATGAATATGTCACATTGGAAGGCAAGTTCAAGTGTTTTTACTTTTACCATTTACCCCTTCTTAATCACTGCAAGAATAAAACTCTCGTCAATTTTCGTTTCCATTTGTTATCCTCGTTGGAGTCCATTGTGAAGGAAGCCATTGATTTGGCTATTAAAAACCCTGATAAACCCCCCATCCTTCTTCACCATAGTCTCATTTTTTGCCTCTATCATTTCCACCTGGCCCTTTGCCCACCAAAATCCATAAGGACTTGTCTCATTAAAGATTCTCACATGTTCGTTCCCCTTAAAAGAACAATGTCGATTTCCCCATGGGGAAATTCGTGATGCGTTCCCACAAAGGAAAGAAGAAGATTGCTACTCCATAAAAAGTCACCCATGTTTCCTCCCCATATGAGGCTAAACCTACCCCTCCCCAATCTAAATCCCCAAAAGCACCCACTCTTCTACCTAGAAGATTGTTGTGGTGAGCCTTTGTGATATAAAAAACATCCCTATAAAGAACCCTTCTTCAAGTAAGTGGGGCCATATAAGGACCACTAAACATCCCACAAGTAAAAAGAAAACAAAAGCATCTACCATTTTTTTGTGGAGGAATTTATTACAGAACAAGAGGACGAGGATGATAAAGATAACTCTAATGACAAGGAAGAGACCGCGAAAAGTGTTGTTGAAACTATGAAGGAGATGGAGGGATCCATGCTGAATATGTTACACCCCATTTTGTGATTACCAATTACTATTACTTTTTATGAGTTAAAATATTAATAGATGAATATGTTTTGTATGTATTTCGATGGAAATGAGATAAATCAATGTTTACTACAATGTGAATGCTTTAAATGCTTTGATGATGAAAATGATATATGATGTATATGAATTTTATGTTATCGGCTAACTTCTTTTGTGATGCACTAAGTTGGATGCAGGAAAGAATCGAGCCCCACAATAAGAGAGGGGGAGTATCACCTAAGAGAGGAGTTTGGTATAGTAACCATTAATATGCCTACTTGAGCTATCACACGCTCACAACCTAGTTTAGTCAAGTTAAGTCAAGTTAATTTGGGATTCGATGAGTAAACCCTTGGTCGTAGTTTTTGGGATGATTGAAATGTTTGAGTAATTGCCTTGAATTTCCTTTGGATGTTTCTTTGGTTCATATTAAGGTGACTAAATCTTTGTATTGGGTATATGTTTTATTTCATATATATTGATACATATATACATTAAATGTATATATGTGTATATGTGATAACTCATGCATATGAGTATATATGTGTATGTACATATGTAGGTAGAAATACTTATGTATACTCATACATGAATACATCATATACATGGGAAAATCGATTGGACATATATATATACACTTTGTATATATACGTATCGATAAATATATACATGCGCTTATTATAAAATGTTGGTGTATACACCCAAAAATGGTTTGGAGAATCTAATTAATTAATTACGATTTATTTGATTAATTAATCTTAATTCATCTACTTAATAAATAAATAGAAATATTTATTTATATTAAGTTCATTATTAATTCTTATATTCTATCATATTATTTTCCTCTTAATTAAATAAACAAAATTAAATACTTTGTTTTATTTTAATTATTATCATTATTATTTCTTCTATACTTCATCCATAATTCTATCTTAAATTAAATACACAACTTTGATAATTTGTGTAATTTAATTATCTTATCATATTTCCTCTTAATTAAATAAACATATCCTAAAGTTTTATTTAATTAACCATATTCCTCTTTATTAAATAAGCAAATATCAAATATTTGTTTTATTTAATTAAATCTTCCTATTTTGCTAAATTTGAATAAATCAAAAATATTCAAATAAAGGCATAAATCAATATTCCTCTATTCACTCACCAATAAAATTAGATTTTTCAATTTAATTAATTAAACTGGCATTCACGGGAAAGCTTCGGGGACAAACCTACAGGCAATCCTCTCAATCTTCTTCCTCTGATCTTTCCTATCATCTTGCCTGATGTTTTCATGGGAAGGAACAATCCCCATGATCAACTCAAGCTTCTCATCTCTTACCATTCAAATCTCTAGATTGAATCTCAACCTTTGTTGTGTTACCCCTATGCAAATGTGTTGCCAGGAATCTATATATACAACCTTCTGAAGCATGAAAATGACCCTCAAAAATTATCATCCTTTATGCAAACTTACTCTGGAGGAATTAGCAATCATAGCATCGTAAGCATAGCATCAGCATTTTTATCAATAAGCAATAGCATCATAGCATCAATAGATTTAGAATCATGGTAGCATCATTAGTTTTTACTATAGCTTCCATTTATCAGATTTCATGTCAGAATAGTTTACAGTAGCTCCATATCATCTGGAAATCATTAGCAATCATCACATCATTGCATTTAGCATCCATTCCATTCTCTAGATAGGCATTTTAAATAGTTACGGTTCTTACAAATCTGAGAGCCTCTGTAACTTGATAAATCTTTGGAGATAGGAGACAATGGGATGCATTCAAGCTTTTATGTGCTTTAATTCATGTTAATCTTGATACAATGTTTCATTAAGAAGTGTTTTACATTTTTACTTATTTCACACTTACATTTTGGCGCCCACCGTGGGGCCGTACCCCATGTTTTTAACAAAAAACAATTGAAAAGCTTTCATACAGGAATTTGGCATGATTCTTTTAGC